>BQNB010081046.1:0-28329 GCA_026074375.1 Tanacetum coccineum
CCCTTTTAGTAATAAACAGCAGGGACCACTTTTGTAATTTACCAAACTTTTTTAAATTCTTTTAGTTATAAAACGCAGGGACCAAAACCGTCACTTTCCAAACTTGTTTTATAACTATTTTCGGCTTAAACAAAGTGAAAAGAGAAGGAAAGATGGGGGGGCATTCTTGCCTCTTCCCCAATCTTCTCTTTTAAACCCTGTAACCAACCATCGTACCCGCCAAAACCCAAACCACCATTTCCCCATGGTTTATGGCCAAAACCACCTCCCTAGTACACTCTACAGCCATCCCTCACCATTTCCCACCTTACCCTCCCACTTGGAAATCACTCAACCCGAAGCACCCCATCCATGGCTGAGAATGAAGAGAAGCAAATAGAGGGCTAGGATTGCTGGGATTGCTTTATACTCTCACAACAAACTCGTCCCAAGTCTTTGAGACTTGTATAAAAGAGCCAAGACCAAGCCGATTCAACCACACCTTTCTTTTTATGTTTTTAGCTTAATTTTAATTCTAAGTCTTTCTTTTAAGCATTTAAAGTGTAATTCAGTCATTTAAAAGTTTTATGCTGTAATTCATTCAGTTTTAATAAAAGTTAAAGACTTTCTTGTCATTTGAATATTTGAAATTTAAAGCTTAATGTTAGTTGATTAATTCTGTTTAAATTGTTCAAACATGTGTTAAAAGTTATTAAACCTCACTTGTAATCACTTATCTCTGCCTTCTTTTACTAAAAAATCAGTTAAAAAGCTTTTTTATAAAATAAGGGGGTGTTTGGTTTAGTCCCAAAATGGGTCAAATGGGTGTTGTTGTGGGTCAAGCTCACTCAGCCAACTTTGGCTGAGTGTGTAGGCTTTATTAGGCCACTTTAATCACCACCTTTAGTTTGGAAATAAGTTTTTAAGTGCTCTTTTATATTCTGTCAATTTTCAATAAGCAAAAAGTGAGCTAAACCACTTAAGCTGCTTATGCAGCTTAAGCACACTATTTTTGTGCTCATTGTTGTTGTTTCTAGCCAATAAACCCAACCCCTTGTTCTGTCTTTTAACTTGACCAAGTATAAGTCAAAGTTTGGATTTGCCATTTTTTTTAAGAACCCTCAATTTTAAGTCCTAATATCAGCTTGTTTAAGCTCACCTTTATAAACCAAGTTTTGAAAATAAGCTCATTGGAGACCCCTTTTAATCTGTTTGTGGTTTGTTTTGGCTCAAAAGCTCTTTAGAGCTTATTGCATAAGCTCAAAAAGCCCTTAAGTTCACTGTGTTGCCCTCCCCTGGTGCTGAGCACCATAACTCAGCCCACTTTTCTAGCTTATTTAGATATTAAGCACTTAGGATTTTTAGCTTTTTATTGTAGCTTATTACTAGTTCTTTAAGTCCCTGAAATCTTATAGCTTATCTCACCCTTTAGCATAGCTTATTTTAGGCTTAAAGTAGCCCTTTTTCTGTTTTCTTTTTAAAACTGTCACATAGCTTAAGTTATTTCCAGCTTATTTTAGGGCTTATTAGATGGCCATAGCTTATAATTAGGACTCCCCTAGCCTATTTAACTGTCCCCATAAGTTTTAGCTTATTTTGTTGGCTTAAACCCCAAAAAGAAAGAAAAATAAGCTTATAAGCTTATTAAGCTTTTGCAGTCCAAAAGCTCACTTTTCTAGCTTATTTAGTGAGTAAAAAGCATAAGTGCTTTTACAAAAAAGACTCCCTTTGAGCCCCTTAATAAGTTTTCTTTGATAGCTTTTTGATAATAAGCACTTTGGACCCACCTTGCAATCGGGGTCCACTTCAGGGACCATTTGTGTAATTTTGTTTTTCATAGTTATAACTGTTAATCCCCCTTGTTAGTTTGTTGTTTCCCAGTTAGTCCTTATATCCTTTTCACTGTTAGTCCCTATAGTTAACTTTAGTTAGTTTATTTAATTTAATTAATATAAATTAGGTTAAAATTTAATTAGTTTAATTACTTTTTATTTAAACAGTAACTTTTGGGCATTTTTATATTTTTAGAATTGTAAGATTTTTCTTTATTTAGTTTTATTTTTTCAGAATTTTTATAACTTTTATTTTTTGTCTTTTTCTATTTTCTTAGTTTTAATTAGTTATTAATCTTTAAAAATTCATAAAAAATCCAAAAATTAATAAAAAAATATTTTTCTTTTTTATAAAATTTTCTTTTGTCATTTAGTGTCTAGGAAAAATATAAAATTTAGTATAGGCTTAATTTTTCTTAAATTTCAGTCTTAGACCCGTTTTACCAAGTGCGTTTTACCGTTTCTTTTCGTTTTACATTCAAACGACCTCCGTTTTTATTCTAGTTTTTTTTATTTTTCAAATTAAGTTAATTAGAATTTAATTTTGATTTTTAATTTAATTTAGCATTTATTTTCTTAATTTTTTAGTATTTAGGTTTCCCGATACCTGATTCTGTTCCCCGTATTTTAGTATAGATTTAATTTTAGGATTTCCCTATAACTAATTTTGTTTCCCGTAGTTTTTAACGATCCCATTTCCTATATTGTTTCCGTAGATTAAATTAGTTCTTTATTTAATTAAATTTTAGTTGTCATTTTTTCAGTGTTTCCATCCTATCTCAAATATTCTCCATCATTCAATTTCTCATCAAAACAGGATTACCTTCAATTGCAGCCTCGTTGGGACATACGACCCGGGATATCTCTTCCGGAATCTTTTATCATTGATACTATTTGTGTATTTTATCCTTTTGTGGAATTTGACCTTTTGCCTTGGTCAAGGGCATTCGGTTAGGATCTGTATTAGGGTTGCTATATAAGTGTATGCTATATCACGAATCATGAAGACCGAACTATTTATTTTACAGTTGGAACCGAACTAGTTATTCACAGAGAAGACCGATCTAGTTATTTCACAGTTTGAACCGATCTAGTTGTTTCACAGTTTGAACCGATTCTAGTTATTTTAAGTTGAACCGATCTAGTTGTTTCACAGTTTGACGGATTAGCTGTTTCACATATTTGACATGGTCTAGTAGATTTCATAGTTGAACGCTCGATCTAGATGTTTCATCAGTTTGAATTGATCTCTAGTTGTTGTAAGTTTGAAACGATCTAGTTATTCTCATAATTAGAACTGAACTAGTTTATATCTCAGTTGGACCGAACTAGTTATTCTCATGAGACGACTAGTTTATTTCTCAAGGACCACGAACAGTCATAGTTTATTTGAAACCAAATTACTTAAATTATTATCTCTAAATTATACTGGTTTATTCATTTTTGACTTATAAAATCCGTGTTTTAAACATTAACTTGTTTTCCGCGTTTTGTCAAAGAAATTGTAATCCGTGTAGTCTCAGAATTCAAATACTTAAAAAGAACCTTAATCAAACACCATTTCTTTCTACCACCGTGCGATCCGACAAATAATCTCTTTAACATACAAAGTTCTCAATGATGATCTTGTTGACTAAAGCAATTCTTCAGGGTGCTGACATCGTTCCACCCATGTTGGAAAGAGATATGATATGATTCTTTGGAAAAGCAAAAATGGAGCTATATATGATTAATAGACAACATGGAAGAATGATTCTGTGAATCCGTTGAAATGGGGTCCACTCATCTGGCCTTCAATTGAAGAAAATGGAGTGACAAGACCAAGCATTATTCTGAGTTATCTGCTACGGAAGCAATTCAAGTTGATTGTGATATCAAGTGGCAACAAATATCATTCTCCAAGGACTACCACCTGAGGTCTATGCATTGGTTAGCAATCATAAAGTCGCCAAGGAACTTTGGGCAAGAATTCAACTTCTCATGCAAGGAACTTCATTGACGGAAACAGGCTAAGAGTGTGTAAGGTTATGATGAATTAATAAGTTTTGTCTTATCAAGAAGGGGAAACACATACGTGAGTCTCTACTTGAGTTTTTCATTGCACTCAATGACTATTGAACATCTACAATATGAAACTGGGAACAATTTCAAGTGAACACAAGTTCTACTTGCACACTCTTCCTCCTGAGTGGAGCAAATTTGTGACAGATGTCAAACTGGTTCGGGATTTGCATACAACTAACGTTGATCAGCTTCATGCTTACTTGGGACAACATGAATTTCATGCAAATGAGGTTCATTTATGCTATGACGCAAAATCTTTAGATCTGCTTGCTTTTGTTGCACCCATAGATGCACCCAGTCTCGCTTATAAACTATCAAACTACTTACCAAAACACTCATTTCAACCAAAGTTTTACATAGTCAGTCCTCCACAGTATGGATCACCTTATCAGTCTCAACAATACTCAACTCATCAATCATCAACACCTCTTTCAATCACTTTACCATCCAATGATTATCAATCATCAGTTCACCACAACGTTTATTCTCCATCATCATCCATCCCTCAATTGGAATATGCTCCCACAGTTAACCAACAACCTGAATTTTCCCAACCAGACTCGGGTCTAATTGTTCTAGTGTTCCAGAAAGGTGATGATCCCATTGATGCCATCAATCACATGATGTCTTTCTTGACTGCTGTTGTCACTTCTCGCTACCCCACTACCAATAATCAGCTGAGGAATTCGTCAAACCCTAGGCAACAAGCTACCATTAATAATGGAAGAGTGACCTTACAACCAATTCAGGGGAGACAAACGTCTTTAGCTACGGGTACTACAAGGACATACACTCCAGGAGCAAGTGGAAGCAATTCTGGGAAACAAAGGACTGTTATCTGTTACAACTGCAAAGGGGAAGGCCACATGTCCAAACAGTGCACTAAACCTAAGAGGAAACAGGATGATACATGGTTTAAGGATAAAGTGTTGTTGGTACAAGCTCAAGCAAGTGGTCAAATTCTACATGAGGAGGAACTTGCATTTTTGGCAGATCCAGGAATTCCAGAAGGTCAAGCCACACAAACTGTCATTACTCACAATGCTGCTTATCAAGCTGATGATTTGGATGCATATGACTCTGATTGTGATGAACTCAACACTACCAAAGTTGCTCTCATGGCGAATTTATCTCATTATGGTTCAGATGCTCTTGCTGAGGTACACAATCATGATAATATGAATAATAATATGATTAATCAAGCTGTGCAGGCGATGCCGTCTTCTGAACAGTTGAATGTTGTGAACCACTCAAAGACTGAAATAACCAGTGATAGCAATATCATTCCTTATTCTCAGTATGTGATTGAATCACAACAGGCAGCTGTTCAAAATTCTAACTCTTCTGCACAACAAGATGCACTGATATTATCTGTGATTGAACAACTGAAAACCCAAGTAGTTAATTGTACCAAGATAAATCTGGACAATAAAAGTGTCAATGATACTTTAACTGCTGAGCTTGAAAGATATAAGGAACAAGTTAAAGTTTTGAAAGAAGGACAAAATGTTGATTTAAGGAGTAATGATACCGTTTCAGATTCAAGTGCACAGTCTGTAGAGATTGATCGTCTTAAACAAACTCTTTCTGAACATTTAAAAGAAAAGGAATCTTTAATGCAAACAGTTACTCTTCTCAAAAATGATTTTAAGAAAGAAGAATCTAGGAACATCGATAGAGAGATTGCGTTAGAAAAGAAGATCAAACAACTAGATAATATTGTTTTTAAAAGAGATCAATCTGCACAAACTGTTCACATGTTGACGAAACCTCAGTTTTTCTATGATCATACCACTAAACAAGCTCTAGGTTTTCAAAATCCTTTCTATCTGAAGAAAGCTCAGCAGTTAGAACCAAAGCTTTATGATGGTAATGTAATCAAGAATACGAGTGCAATTGTGATTCCTGACTCTAAAGAGACCCTAATTCTTGCTGAAGAGAGTCGTTCAAAATGCTTTTAAGACAAAAAGATCCTATGATGTTAGAAAAGAAAGTTAATACTACACCAGTCGATTATGCTATCCTTAATCAACTTTCTCAAGATTTTGAAAAACGATTTGTTCCACAAACTGAATTATCTGCTGAACAAGCCTTTTGGTCTCAGAATTTTGTGAATTCTCTAGAACCCACTCTTTCTAGTAGACCCACCAAAGTTGAGGTTCCAAAAGAACTTCCTAAAGTTAGCATGGTTAATACGAGTTTGAAGAAACTAAAATACCATCTTGCTGGTTTTGACGTGGTTGTCAAAGAAAGAACCACACCCACAGCTATCACTGATGGCTCGTGGGGGTTCGAACATACAAAAGGTTGTTTTAGGGATGAAATAATTCCATTTGTAAAAGCTCTGAAGGACTTATTTAATACATTCGATCAATAGTGATTGATGAACTTTCTGAAGTCCAAAATGTCTTCAATCAAATGGAACAGGCTGTGGAATAATATCGTTTAGAGTCTAAAACATTTGAAGTGAAAATGAATCATGTTTTGAATGAAAATGAACGACTATTGGAACAAGTCATTAACAAAGATATCGTGAACATAATTATGAATTCTTCTGTGGATATTGATTCTGTAAATATGCATGAATGTGAAAAGTGTCTCAAACTTGAGACTGAGCTTCTCCATTATCGCTTGTTCTTGCCAAATCATCGTATTCGTCTTCTTTAATAGCAACATACTTTTCGTCATATCTGAACGAATATTTAATCATCTCGAATCTTCTTATATTGTAAACAGACAGCTCATGAGTTTCATTACTACATATCTCTTGTCTTTCATCAACTTCATGATCCATCTCATATTCATGATCATGTTTTGTATCATCATACACATTCTATCATTTCCGTCGTTCGTAACTTGACTCATCATCATCGTCTATAGTTCCTTCTACGATAACTTTGTTTCTTAAAGCTTCTTCTTTTAGCTCTCTGTCCTCCAAGGCCTCGTACCATTCATAATCCTGATAATGAAGTGAGTTTCCAATTATGTAAGCTCCAGGCAGGTTCCCTCAATTACAGTATCCATCTTCTCTCCAACCGCAGGTAGGCTACTCCGAACATCCAGTTTTATAATTGAAAGGTTTGCAACAATGTGTAACTGGTGTAGGTTCATTCGATGCTCCATAATTCATCCATGGTTTTTCGTGTACCCATGGAACATCATTATTCCATTCGTAAATCCAATCGTCCTTAAATTCTTCATAAGTCTTGAATCCTCCAATGTCTTTAGTAAGGAGATTAGGATCTATTTTGAGTACGTAATTAAACTCTTTGAATTATTCGCGTAGCGGTGTTTCATAATCGAACATGTTTGTTTCAATTCTAAAGATTTCACCGATTTCCTGTTCATCATCATGATCAGTTTCCTCAAGATTGGACGTTTCATCATTCGTTAGCTTAATTTCGTCACTTCCTAATTTCCACTAGTCCCACAAAGCTCCTTTAGTAAATATATTCATTGTCTTGTAGTTCACAAACTTTGAGGCCAACCAATTTTTGAGCTTGGGATTAGTAGGCTCCCACTTAATTATGGGGTTGTTAATTATGCCAGTGCGAGAAGGCGGGTAGTATTTTCTAAAAAAAATTCCAGTCAAAGCAACCCAACTAGGAATTGATCCTTTAACTCCGTCAAACCATCTCCATGCATCTCCAACCAATGAGATTGGAAAAACAACAACTCTAAGTTTATCCTGATTTACATTCGGTAAATCAATTGGGTCAATAATTTTTAGAAAGTATTCGATATGCTCGACCGCGTCTTCCCTAATAGTACCACTAAAGGCATTTTTGGGCAAACCATCAAGGAATTTTCCTTTTAGCTCATAGGCGTTCTTTCCATTAACCGTAATGCTTGTAATCCCTGAATAGTAATTTTCTTGGTCATTAGTCACGATTTTTCTCGTTGTTGATTTTACTTCTTTGTCTGCCATCTCTTCGTCAATCAACTAGCTCTGATATGCATGATCTGTCACAAAGGTGAAAATATCAGCAGGATTTGTTCTGAAGAAAGAATAAAAAAATTAAGCACTAAATCAAACATGAAAATTCAGCTTCTGTTTCAGATGATCGATACGCCGTATTCAATAGAAGTGATACACCATATTAATCTTTTTAAATGAATACGCTGTATTGGATAGAAATTTGGATACGCCGTATCCAATGGAAGTGGATACGCCGTATCGGTTTATCGACCAAAACAATGTATTATGAAAAACAATTAAATACGCAAACAATTAAACACACAAATATACAAGAAAATATATAGAATATACAGAATTATACACTAATCTAAATTACACTAATCCTAAGGGTTAGATCTAATCTAATGCTAAAAACTAAAATATCAAATAAAAATCAAGATTATTTTCACTCCCCGGTAACGGCGCCAAAAACTGGATGTGTCGTCGTGTAGGTGTTATTTTAGTTATCAAGTTTTACTATTCATTTTATGCCGACTATACCTAAAAACAACACTCTAATTGGGCCAGTGTAACCCGCAGTCGAAATGGGTTTTCGTGGTAAGTAGGGGTCGATCACAAAGAGCAAGAGCATATATAAATACTAATTCTATCATTATTTTAGTTCGTCTAAGTTAAACCTAAAACTAATGGGAGAAGTAGGGGTTTCAGCCCTGAAGACTGACTAAATAGGCAAGAATTATCACGGTTTTGTGTATCTAATATCTAACCTAAGGTTTTGATGACAAGTAAAGCAATAAACACACACAAGAAGACAAACAAACGATAGAGAAGCGGTCGAGAACTAATGTAAGGAAAACGTATCAACCATGAATAATCCGATAAAACGCAGGTTTGTTTATTAGTGCAATGATTGACTTATCTCGAAGGGCATATCATTCCTAGACTTAGGCGGTACTTCTTCCTAAGACCTAGACACGCTAATTCTGTCACAATTAGACGCATCCGCATAAAGCAAGCATTTGTTGATTATAATCTATCTTAGGAGATTAATAATGGTGCTCTTACTAAACCCTAGCTCATGGAGACTTTACCCACTTACTGCTTAATGGCTCTTTATATACTAGTAGTCCACTGTCCGAGTCCTTACCAATGGAATAAGAACGTACTCGTTGATACCAAGGTCACCTTATGGCTCAACTAAGCTCACTAAACTAAAGGCAAGGATATGTCAATATTTGTGATCCTATGATTCTAGATATATAAATTGCAATATGGAGAGCTATCCCAGACTCTTAGCCTACGCCCAAACAACACCGAAGTTGCAGCACATTAAATATGTAGGACTAGACCCAGTTGAATGATAGGTCACATACTTAAGCACGTAAACAAGTATAAATTGATAAACATAATCAACAATCAATGATAAATTAAGCAATCGATATAAACAAGCCAAACATTAAACCTTCATAAACATGGCTGATACTTAAAGGTATCAGCTGATAGTCATTGTAAAAATACACACGGTTTCATATATGAACGATTAAAGAAAAGAAACCTTAACCGAACGCGTATTTGGTTGCGTGAAGATTACAAGAGTTTTCCTATGATCTTGAGGCTCTTTTCTGACCTTCTATGCTCCTTTATTCGTCTCTTGGTCGACTTGGTGGTTTAAGGTTTCACTTGCATACCTAAAACTGAGTTTAGGGTCTTTTATTTATAGAGTCTAGAAAAGGGTCGATACGCCGTATCGGGCGATGTGGGATACGACGTATTGGAGATTTCTTGGAGTAAGGACCACGGTTGATATCTTTTAAAATCTTCTACTGTTTTGACCTTCGATACGGTGTATTAAGTCTTCAGGATACGACGTATTGGGTCTTCAATCCTTTGTGGTTATCTATGAAGTGTAGGCACGAATACGCCGTATCGTCTTGATGGATACGGTGTATTGATGTAAAACCAGTTGGTTCTTTTTCGTTGACCAAACTATTATATAAGGCGTATTCGTTGATGTGGATACGGTGTATTCTTCAAAGTCAGGCAATGGTCTTTTAATTCGTCAAAGTCTTGGATACGTTTGTAGAATAATACGGCGTATTGGCTGTCAGGTCAGTAGACTTTCTCGAACTCTTCTTTTAAGCTCCAAAATGCGTGCGTTTTATATGGCTAAGATCAGTAACTTTCTCCTCGATACTCTTTGTTTATGCCTCGAAAATGCGTGCCTTTTAGGCATAATTACCAAGTACTCAATAATTACTATTACATACTTTACTTGCTATTCTCAAAATACAAATGATTAAGTAACAACTTCTTTGCAATAATTAAATACAAAATGTAATATACATGGGATATATGAATGATGCTTATAAAAATAAGACGTTATTTGATGTCATCATGGTCTCCACGCTAGGTTTGCCAAGAAACCATGCAGGATACTATTGCACAAAAACCTAAGGTTTTGAGAATTTAGCTAAACTTTCCAATTATTCATTTCACGCAGAGGTAACAACAAACACACTGTTGCAGTTTGATGAGGATAGTCTTAAACTAAAGGAATTGATGGAACTATGTACCAATTTACAACAAAGGGTTCTTGATTTAGAGAAGACAAAGACCACTTAACAAAATGAAATTGCTAGTTTGAAGAGGAGGGTCAAGAAGCTTGAACAGAAAAAGAGGTCAAGAACTCCTGAGCTGAAGAGGTTACATAAAGTTGGTATGTCTAGAAGGGTAGTTTTCGCTAATAATAAAGAGAATTTTGGAGTGTGGAATAGCATCCAAACTATGGAAGGATTTGATGTCTGATTGAGCGAGATGTTTTAATGTAGGTACTGTGCCTTGGTGATGAGGTGTTTGCAGATCAAGACGTTGCTGCAAAGATGGTGAATTTTAACTAATTGATGAAGTTATCTTGGCTCAAGCACTTGCACTTTGAAAAGTGTAAAACCCAAGCTAAAAGGGATGGTCCATACAAAGAGGTCCAAATGTGCGCAGTTAATGCTAATGCTGCCCACAGTTGCTTCAACAAAGGTTAGTGCTAGCTACAATAATAACCTGGCTACAAATCCAACTACCACTGTAAGAAATTGTTATTAGCTGAGCTGTGGGGGGGGAACACTACAATAACAAGATCTTTAGCAATAGACCTTCACAAACGGTCAAAGTTCAGTGACAAAGGCAAAAGGAAAATGATAGAACTAAAAACTGTGAAGATAATGATAAAAAAAAAAGAAAAGCTCAACACAGGAGTTATGAGAAGAAGCTAAAAGAATACAACTAAGTTTGACGAAAAGAGAGACTGTGCCAGGGAGAAGGATGAAGCAATGTTGTCGTTGACTGAAAAATGGATGATATTCCTGCGAAGATTAAGGCTGTCATGAATAGGCATCAAACGACAGCAAGGCAGTAGGAGCAAGAAGAGTTTGACTGTTGAAGACAATCTGCAAATTATTTCAACAACTCTTGGAGAATAGAAGGAAGCACTTTGCTACTAAAAGTGAAGAAGAGTAGAGGAATAAATCACCAACCCAAGCTCAACAAAGAAAAATCAAGTGTTCTTACCTGAAGAATATGGAAGAAAAGAAGCTCAAAGACTTGAAGAACAAATCTTTTGATTCTATTCAGAAGATGTTTGACAGAGCTTTCAAGAGGGTGAATACGTTTGTTGACTTCAGAACAGACTTGGTGGAAGGTAGTTCAAAGAGAGCAGAAGAAGAGTTGGAATAAGAGAGTACTAAGAAGCAGAACGTGGATGAAGATAAAGATACAGCAGAGCTTCAAAGTCTAATGGAAGTCATTCCAGATGAAGAAGAGATTGCAATTGATGTTGTACCTTTAGCTACTAAGTCTCTACAGATTGTTGACTGGAAGATCCAAAAATAAGGAAAGAAAAGTTATTATCAAATAGTAAGAGCTGATGGAAAGTCTTAGATGTACATGATCTTTAGTCAAATGCATAAAAGTTTTGACAGGGAAGATTTAGAAGACTTATACAAGTTGGTAAAAGCTAGATATGGATCAACAAGACCAGTGGAAAGCAAGGATTATCTGTTATGGAATGATTTAAAAACAATGTTTGAACCACATGTAGAAGATGCAATATGGAGGAATCAACAAGGATACAAAGTGTTTGGAATGGAAGCTGAATAATACCTTGTAGAGAAGCAATCCTTGATGATGCAGTCTATGCAGATTTACATGCTGGTAGAAAAGATATATCCTCTTACACCACCTACAATACAGAATATGGCTGAACAAGAAGTCTTCAGGTATGATTATTTTATGTGAAGAGGGCATATCCACTATCTTAAACTTCTCACAAACTCAACTTAAGAATCAATGAAGTGTTTGGAAGCATCCTTCTGGTGATTATGGAGCTTTTAAATGAAGAAACTTGATGATTTTGAAGAAGAATATCAAGTTTAGTGGAGGATTGTTGGGATTAAAAGCCTTTTTAAAATGCTCAAGTATAACAGATGCTCATATTATGTTAATGCTGCTCGTTTGTTAGTACTATTAACTACTCTGCAAAGCTGGTGTCAAGAACTTAGAAAGAAAAATGCTAAGTGTTTACACTGCTAGTACAACAGTTATACTGGCTAATTTGTAAAAGTTACTACTGCTATGAGTAATGCATATTAGTGCTACTTTACTCAAGACTTAAAGAAAAACTAAAAACTGCTAAGTAGTTACTATTGCTAGTACAAAAGTTACTACTGTTATGTAGCAAAAGTTAATCGCTGCTGAAGGGAGTTAATGCTCAGTGAAGAAAAGTTTGGTACTTGCTGAGTTAGTTTGTAGCTACATAAGTGATTTATATGAGTTATTTAAGTACATGATATGTATACACTTATTTGTTAAAAATTTAATATACTTAGGAAAGTATTGTAAGCCGATTAGGACTCCTTGGTATATAAAAGGAGGTTCTAGAAGCATAAGATTTGAGTGCCATAGCAAACCAATACGGAGTCATTCATAAATGAAATATCGATAGCTATCTAGGTCTTTGTAACCGTCTAATACTTTGAGAGTATTTGTATAATATCAAGTTATTATACTAATTATTTATGCCGACTATACCTAAAAATCCACCACTTTAAGTCGGCAGTGTATCCGGTCAAATGAAGTTTCGTGAGTCTAAGTAGGAGCTGTCGATCACAAAGAATCGAGAGCATTAATTCCTAATTCTATCATATTTTAGATATCTATGTTAAACCTAGAAACAATGACAAAGGGGGGTTTCATCAGCCTGAGAGACTTGGTCACAGTTTTGTGAATAGCTAACACTAAGTTTTAATGACAAGTAAAGCAATAACACACACAAGAAGGCAAGAACACAATAGAGAAGCAGTCGAAACATAATGTAAGGAATAACGTATCAACCATAGAACACATACGATAAAATGATAGTTTGTTTATTAGTGTACTGATGTCACTATCTCCAAAAAAAAAACAAAACGAAGGGCATATCATTCCTAGACTTAGGTGGTACTTCTTCCTAAGACCAAGACACGCTAATTCTGTCATAATTAAACGCATCCGCATAATGTAAGCATTTGTTGATTATAATCTATCTTAGGATCTAAGTAATGGTGCTTTTACTAAACCCTAACTCATTGAGACTTCCCCACTTACTGCTTAATGGCGATTTATATCATTGTAGTCCACTGTCTGAGTCCTTACCAATGGAATAAGAACGTACTCGTTGATACCAAGGTCACCTTATGGCTCAACTAAGCTCACTAAACTAAAGGCAAGGATAGGTTAATATTTGTGATCCTATGATTCTAGATATATAAATTGCAATATGGAGAGCTATCCCGGACTCTTAGCCTACGCCCAAACAACACCAAAGTTGCAGCGCATTAAATATGTAGGACTAGACCCAGTTGAATGATAGGTCGCATACTTAAGCACGTAAATGAATATAAATTGATAAACATAAACAATAATCAATGATAAATTAAGAAATCAAGATAAACAAACCAAACATTAGATCTTCATAAACATGGCTGATACCTAAAGGTATCAGCCGATAGTCATTGTAAAAATACACACGGTTTGATATATGAACGATTAAAGTAAAGAAACCTCGATCGTGAAAACGCGTATTGCAGTTGTGCGAAGATAGCAAGAGATATCCTATGATCTGTGAGGTCTCTTTTCTGACCTTCTAGGCTCTTCTGATCGTACTCTTGGTTGATGCTTGTGGTTTAAAGGGATTCACTTTCATGAATTTACATTGAGTTTAGGGTCGTTTGTATATATATAGGTCTGGTATTCGCGATTCGATACGCGTACTGGGAAGCTCAATACGGCGTATTAGATGACTTGGCGTGGGCTTCAAGAATAAAATATTATAGAATTTTCTTGAGCTAATATCGATACGGCATATCGGACATCCTGGATACGGCGTATCAGACCTATTGGGTACAGAGCGTATAAGGACCTATTAGTGTACGTACGTATAAGCTACTCCTGTATTGCAAATTGGCTCATTGGTATTAGGTGATTTGTTACCACTTGGGTTCGGCGTATCTGACTCTGGTACGAAGTATTGGCTGAAAGTGTGCTTTTCTTAATATTTGACCAAAGTATAATATACGACGTATATACTGACGTGGATACGGCGTATTCTTCAAAGTCAGGCAATGGTCTTTCGATTCGTTAAAGTCTTGGATATGTCGTATGGGTCTAGTATAATATGGCGTATTTGCTGAGATTAGTAGACTTTCTCAAACTCCTCGTTTATTGGCTCCAAAATGCGTGCCTTTACATAACCTCACCAAGTACTCCATAAATTACTTACAATTCTCAAAATACAAATGATTAAGTAACAAGTCTTTGTAATAATTATACAAAATAGGTAATATATAAGGGATAAATGATGCTATAAAATAGACGTTGTTTGATGTCATCATGGTCTCAGGTGCCAAGAAACCATGGGGGATACTATTGCTCAAACTAGGTTTGAGAATGTATCTAAACTTTCTAATGATTCTTGCTCACAATAGGTAACACACTTCGAAGTGATGTGGATAGTCTTAAACTAGGTTTGAGCATGTATCTAAACTTTCTAATGATTCATTGCTCGCCAATTTACAACAAAGGGTTCTTGATTTAGAGAAGACAAAGACCACTCAACAAAATGAAATTACTAGTTTGAAGAGGGTCAAGAAGCTTGAACAGAAAAAGAGGTCAAGAACTCCTGGGCTGAAGAGGTTACATAAAGTTGGTATGTCTAGAAGGGTAGTTTTCGCTGATAATGAAGAGAGTTTGGGTGAGGATGCATCCAAATAATGGGAGAGGAATGAATGCGATCAAAAGAATGTTTGATGTGGGTACTGTGACTGGTGGATTGAGTTTTTTTGCATAACAATGAATGTTGGCAGCTAATGAATGTAAGAAGTTAAAACTTGTTGATGAAGTTACTTTGGCTCAAGCACTTGAAGCTTTAAAAAGTGTAAAACCCAAGTTAAAAGGGGATGTTATAAAAGAGCCAAATGTACCAGTTAATGTTGCCAGTGCTTCAACAAAGATTAGTGCTGCTAAAACAACAACTGCTACAATTCCAACTCCAAGGAAAGGAATTGTTATTACTGAGCTGGGTACACCTACAATAATGAGACATTCACACTACCACCATCACAGACAGAAGTTCAGGACAAAGGAAAATGGAAAATGATAGAACCTAAACATGTGAAGAAAATGAGTAAGAAAGATCAACTCAGGGGTGATGAAGAAGAAGCTAAAAGATTACAAGCTAAGTTTGATGAAGAGGAGAGACATGCAAGGGAGAAGGATGAAGCCAATGTTGCCTTGACTGAAGAATGGGAAGATATTTAGCTAAGATGACGTTGATGCTGAATTGGCTAAAGACTGGGCAAGGGCAAAAGGAATCAAGAAAAGTTGTTGTGTTTGAAGAAAAGGCAAATTATTTCAAACAGCTCTTAGAGCAAAGAAGAAAACCACGTTGGTCGTGCTAAAAGTAGAAGAAGAGAAGAGGAACAAAACCACCAACCTATAGGCACAAGACAGAAAAAATTAAGTGTTCCTTACCTGCAGAAAATGGAAGGCAAGAAGCTCAAATAACATGCAGAACAAAACCATATTTGATTTTATTAAGAAGATGTTTAAGGCAGAGCTTTCAGAGAGGGTGAATACATTTGTTGACTTTAGAACAGACATTGGTAGAAGGTAGTATTCAAAGAGCGCAGGAGAGATAGGTAACAAGAGAGTAAAAAACTAAGAACCCACAGAAGGTGGATGAGGATAAAGAATAACAGTGAGCTTCAAAGTTAATGGAAGTCATTATAGATGAAATGAAGAAGGTTGCCAGTTGATGTTGTAGTACCTATTAGCTACTAAAGTCTCACAAAATTGTTATTTTTAACTGAAGATCCCAAAAAAGAAAGAAAAGTTTATTACAAATATGAGAACTGATGAAAGTCCTTAGATGTACATGATCTTTAATCAAATGCTTAAAAGTTTTGACAAGAAGGATTTGGAAGACTTGTAAAGTTGTAAAAGCAGATATGTGCATCAACAAGACCAGTGGAAAGCATGGATTATCTGTTATGGAATGATTTAAAAATAATGTTTGAACCACATGTAGAAGATGCAATATGAAGGAATCAACAAGGATACAAAGTGTTGGAATGGAAGCTGTATGACTCTATAGTGATTTAGTACTTTCCTTGCTGAAGCAGTCTATGCGATTTTAACAATATGCTGATCAGAAAAGAGATATCCCTCTTACACCACCTTACAATAGTTCGAAGTGGGCAATTATAGATATAGGCTTGAATAAGAAGCTTCAGGTTGATTATTTCAATTGAAATGCATAATAGCATAAACATTCCTCCACAAAATATCTTAAGAATCAATGAAGTGTTTGGAAGCATCCTCCTGGTGATTATGGAGTTTTTAATTGAAAAAACTTGATGATTTTGAAGAATAATATAAAGTTTAGGGGAGGATTGATGGGATTAAAAGCCTTCTTAATGGCTGGCTAAGTATTCCTGCAGGCTCATAATAAGAGTTACTGCTGAACAGATATGTGATTAGTACTACTAATTGGCTCCAAGAGAACTTTGAAGAAAAATGGCTAAGTGTTTACTACTATTGCTATTACCAATACAACGTTAGTACCCACTTGGGCTAGTGTAAAGATTACTACTGCTGTGCATATTAGTGGCTACTCATAAAGAGACTTAAAGAAAAACAGGCTAAGTAGTTACTATTGCTTGTACAAAAGTACTACTTGTGTTAGTACAAAGTTAATGCTAGCTGAAGGAGTTAATGCCGGCTAGTGAAGAAGTTAGTAACTGTGAGTTTAGTTAGATACTATGCTTATTGAATCATATGTTTATTTGTGTCAAAATATAATGTATAGAACTTATTTGTTAACAAGATTTAAATTTTTCTTAGGATAGAGTATTGTAAGTCGTTTAGGACTCCTTGGTGTATAAAAGGAGGTTCTAGGGCATAGAGATTGATGCCTCATACCAATACGAGTTATTCATAGAATTATCATAGCTTCAAGGTCTTTGTAACCCTAATACTTTGAGAGTATTCATATTATTAATAATATTGGAGATTTTTGTTTATTGAATTATATGTTCATATAATTACTGTTTCATTGATAGTTCTTCTTAATATTTAAGATTAGATTTTGCATAATCTTTAATACATTCAAAGTTTCTACTATAGTCGTGTTAGATTTATCTAATATAACTAATCCTTCTATAAGCTTAAGGAATTTGATCTATTGAAGTGGGACCAACATATAAAGACCCACGACCAAGCACGACTCAAACAGGAGGCTTAAACGCAAAATCGATCAACATGAATATGGGGATGAATCCCTAGCCGGTCGGCTGAGACTACAAGTCGGGCAACTCATTTTTGTCATCTCCTCCAAATGTGTCTTGAAGCCCCATGAATGATCAAGAAGGATCTAGACCTCTTTTACCTATCATTCTATGAACCTTTGGCCCCAAGTTAATAATTCAATACCCCAAGGCACTCCTAGTAGTATAAATAGGATGTTATGGCTAGTGTTTTCATCATTCCAATTTCCATTCTCTATACTACTATCTAGTAGTAATCTCTACACTCTCTAAAAGCCATAATCCCTTCTTAAAAATCCAGAAAAATCCCAGAAGTTTGAAGGAGGAAGAAGGAAGAAGCAATCTTAGGAGGTCAAGATCATTAAGAAATCATCACTATTCTTCAAGGAAACCAAACCTCATTTCTTGTAATCTTTATATACTTTCTAAGAATCTTTTAATCATGTTTATGAATACTTTAAATTTTAGAATTATGACTTTGTTTGTTATGAGTGGCTAGTGTCCTTATGCACTTGATTAGATGATGTTTGTGGAATGATAATTTGTTTATGATTGTCATGACATGTTTTCTTCAATTTCAAGCTATTTATAAGATCCATCTATGCTTATGATTCATGTGACATTGTTTTACCAAACCGGATTTATTGATAAACATATCATAGGTCGAAAGGGGTATTGATAATTAATCAATTGTCGCCTTTTTGTCTATGATCGGCTACCTTTTGTATTGACCATTTCTTAAGCGGTTTGATCTAACAAGAATTATAATTGTGGATGATAACATGTTTGTGAAACAAACCACGAATCAAATAAGTTGAAATTGAAGTAGTCTCGAATTGATTGATTAAACTTAATGCTTGTTTTTTTGTAACTTAAGTCTTGACGAAGATTGAAGGTTTTGAAAATAATAGATTAGATCAACATCTAATTCATACAATCAACATGTCAAAATGTTCATCACAATCACTAACAAATTGTGATTTCCAAAACTATTCTATGCAAGTGTATCTTTTAAATCATTTGAATTTTATCTTAGTCTGAGTCATATGCTTGCTTTGTTAGTATCAATATTAGTGAAATTTTAAACTCCACACAAACACACTAATCCTCGCAATGATCCCGGTTTACCATAGACAATCTCTTATTACCGAACGGACGAGTACACTTGGATCGTTATGTGTTGCTAAGAAATTTGGTATCCGTTTAATAAATTTAAAACTTAAATCTACCGTATCAGCACACATTCAAGTTTTTGGGCAACACAACCAGTGGATTTGATCGTGTTTTAGTTTATATATTTCATGCTCTAAATTACTCCAGGTGTCACGACAACCATGATTTCAAAGAAAAATTCTTTATGTCTGAAGCAGCCAGCCACCCAGCTGACCACTTGAGCCGACCGAATCGCATCTTGTGACCCACCAGACCCAACCAGCCGCCCGGCTGGAAGTCTCATCCTCAGGCCACCCTGCTTGAGCTCGGGGGGGGCGGCTGGAGGGCGCTTTGAGGCAGAACCTAAAAAGTTTTTTAGCAGCCCTTTATTATACCTTTTTACTCAGAACCGAGTCCTACTTGGATCTACTCCTAGTTGTGTTTTGACCTTGAATAAACACCCGTTCTTCTGGACAAGAACCAACTACTCCTTATTCAGAACCCAAACGTTTCATCCACCATACCAAGAAGAAAAAGAAGAGAAAACCATTCATACCCACCTTTTGAAAGCCTCTTTGAAGCTTTAGTTGTTTACAATCCGTTTTCTGATTTTCCATTCCCAATGGCTGACGATCAACCTATGTGGGTAACAACCAAGCTGTAGCACCCACTCTAGGGGTTGCTATCACCACAATAGACCTTGGAGACAACTTCACCATTAAATATCATCACCTGTCGATGATTAAAGACCGACAATTTGATGGATGTACAAGGGCCGATCCGTACAAGGACATCGCCAAATTCGTCAAGATTT
Source organism: Tanacetum coccineum (assembly GCA_026074375.1). NCBI lineage: Eukaryota > Viridiplantae > Streptophyta > Magnoliopsida > Asterales > Asteraceae > Tanacetum > Tanacetum coccineum. The sequence goes on from BQNB010081046.1 coordinate 19,612, forward strand.
ACGAAATGTTCTAATATGGTAACACCAACGCGGATGCAATCAAACTCAAACTTTTCCCATTATTACTCACCGGTGATGCTAAATTATGGTTTAACAAACTAAGTTCCGATGTTATCACTACTTTAGAAGAGATGAGACAAGTTTTCGTAAGCCGGTTCTTTCTACAAGCAATGTTTGACCGACTCATAGGAGAAATTCAAGGTTTCACCCAACATCTAAATGAATCCATTATTGATGCTTGGCTACGTATAAAGGACCTACTTTGTAGTTGTCACAGACATGGTTTAGGATGAGGAACCATAATCCAAATCTTCTACCATGGACTTGACAAAGCCACACAAGCTATCCTAGATGCCAATGGGATCTTCCTCTATAAGACCCCTGAGGCGAACATCAACACGCGGTTGTTCGATAAATCAATGCTCATTGAAACTCAATTAGTCTAAAGACATCAAAGCTAAACCTCTTCGGAAAACCATCGCATTCATAGAAATTAGCGATAACTCTCAACTCATGGAAAAAATTGAGGCATTAACCACAAAAATTGACTCGCAGTTCAAGGATATCAAAGGAGAAATGAAGGAGATGCGAGATGGATGAAATAGTTATGGAGGTCCTCACCCATCTTTGGAGTGTGATGACAAGCCCATGGGGAGTCCTAAAGATGAAGAAACAAACTATGCCTACGAAGGTTATCGAGGAGGAGGTTACCGAGGAAACTACTACGGCGGGAGTTTTAGAAATTAGCATGACCGTCAACCAAGAGATGGCAACCAAAATTCCAAACCTCGAGAAGACAATCCTTCCAATCCACCAACACCCGAAAAGAAATTCGACGAGTCTAACTTTGAAAAAAACATGCGAGAATTTATGGTGGCTCAAAAATCGTCGAATGACTTTGTCAAATATCAGTTCTTCAACCTCAAAACCAAATTTGAGCAAGGACAAAAGAATCACCAGGTTGTGATTCAAGACCTTGAGACAAAGTTTGGATGAATCTCCGACCAATGTTCCTCTCGACCCGCTGGTTCGCTTCCAAGTAATACTCAAACCAATCCAAAACCCAACCCAATAAATGACAAACCTTACCGACCACCACCCGCTCGAAATGAGCATGTGAATGTCGTATTCACATGGAGTGGTAAGACGTATGATTAGCCAGTCAACCTAAACACCAAAAACACCTTCATCCGTGATGATAGTGAAGATGAGGCCGACGAAGCCGAAAATGAAGTATAGATGTCTTCTTCTAAACAAGCCAAATTTGATCCACCACCACTCAAGGCTTACAAACCAAAAATCCCATACCCTCAGCACCTACGTAAAGAAAATATGGAAGAACGTTACGCCAAGTTCATTGATCTAATCAAAGAAGTTAGGATCAATGTTGTTAACCTTACTATTTTGTAAAGCTAGCGTGTTTTACGTAAATTGGACTATCTATGGACATAGCGTGTCACGCAGGGGTTATTATTGTATATGTGGAATAGTTAGCTTTAGTATAGGCTATAAATACCCCTCATGTCTCTCCATTAGGGGTAGGTGGATGTTCAATTCTTGTTTCACTTTCTCTTTCGAATAAAACACATTTGTCTTTCACCCCTCTCTTATTTCTCTCACTAGAAAATACAATGTTTCATCTTCTTTGGTTTGATCAATCTCGAACCGCCACCCACCCCCCCCCAATAGTTGAAGTCACTAGATCCTACATGTGGTATGAGACGGAGAGGCGTAACTAAGGTTGGTACCTCGGTGAATTTTAGTGATTATGTTATGGTTTACATAGCTTATTCATCAGCTTATTATTGCTTATTTCATCTTATGTTTTTCTTTTTTGTAGCTCACTTCTATCATAACTAGAGTTATAATTTTTTTCTTTTAGGCTTATACGATTTTTAGGCCCATATCTCTAACATTGTTTTTGTTTCTTTGTGTCAAAGTTTTTTTTCAAAACAATTTCTTTTGAGTTTTTTTGTTTCTCATTTTTGTGTTGCTTATCCAATGATATTATAGCTTATTATAGTAAAAACTATTTTCGTAGCTTATTTGGTGGATTGTCTCAACTTTGTAGGTATTTCGTAATAGCTTATTTTAGATTTAGGTTTATTTCCATCATTTGAGTTTTTTTCTTGTTAGTCAGCTTATTTATAAGCTTCTCATTTCGTAGCTTAGTTTGCCTTGTTGGTTAACTTATTTTTAGATTTAAACTATTTATTATCAGTTTTTTTAGCTTATTATTGAAGTTTTTTTTCGTGGCTTATTACGTTGTACAATTGCTTATTTCGTAAGCTATTTTTGGGCTTATCTTTGTGGTTTCCACAGTTTGAAACAAGGAAAAAGACGTTTTTGTTAGTTTCTGTTAAAAGACAAGAAGAGGACATAGTACATTTTGTTTTATCGTAGGCGAACTAATCATTTCAAAGAGGCGAAGTAAACAAAAACTAAGGCGAATTAAGCATTCACCAAGGCGAACTAAACATTTCAATGTTAGGGGGAATTAAAATTTTTGCTTAGGGCTGAATTAAACATTCAGTGTGAGGCGAAGTAAACATTCCAAAGTAAGGCGAAGTAAACAAAAATCTGCCAGGCGAACTAATCATATCTGAAGGGTGAATTATACACGTTCTAGTTCGTTTCGAGTTTTTTCAGGCTTTTTAGTTTCGAGCTCGGTTGTTCGCGGGTCTTCTAACTTATATCATTACGATCGCGGTCTTTCAACGATCATCGTGTTTTTTGATCGACGATAACCATACCACTCCGCGAGCAGCAAAACATAAATCTTTTCATTTTATAAAAGTTTAATCGAAGAAGAAAGGTATAATGGAGGGAAACATGTTTCTTATTAAACTAAATTTGAAATGTTGCACATTTGGTCCCTGGCCTTCAAGAAAGATTCACCACTCGTCCTTCTTTGTTTGTTAATCCTCATACTTGAAACTGTCTTGCACTTTTAGTCCTTAGAACCTTAATTAATAAACATTAAGCATTTAACTTGGATTTAATCACACCATTACTCCTCGTTTGTGCTTTAATCAACCTTTAATAATTCTAAGCTTAAACTTTTTCACCATTAATCCTTTTAGCTCAACAAATCGTTAACACAAGTTCAAATACTTCAAATTCAACAACGATTTCACCAACAACAATTCTACTGTAAAATCCCGTGAACTAGATTTCTATCACCACAACAATCACTTTACCTACTTAAGATTCTTGCATATCATTTCACATTAATTTTGCAATGTCGACTCAACAAGACATCAATGCTATTAGAGCGCAACGACTTGCAAACACACATGATCCTTTGGCATTAATGGCAAAAACTCAGACACCGTTTCACCCAGATCAATCATCACTCATTACCTACTTACAACATCCACAACCCAACAACAACTTTATCCTACAACCTTCATTCAACACGAACTACATGCAACAACCAATGAAAAATCCTAAAGATATCCCAGATCCCACAACTGCAATAGACATGGCACTTGCACTCATGGCTAAGGCATTTACTCTAAACGATACCACTCCAACAAACAACAACCAAAGAAGTTCATCAAATCCTAGCAACATGCAGATTGCACAACCGGGTATGAATATGGATCAAGACAGACAGATGGTAATGGTTGAAGATAATGTTGGGAGCCAGTTTAAACCGAATGCAGTGCAAAATGTCTGGAATCAGGTTGTTCTAAATGCAGTTCAGAATCCGGGTATACAGAATGTTGGAAATCAAAATGGGCTTAATGTTGATCCAGGGATTGCAAATCAGTATAGGATTGGAAATGTTGTAACAACATGGGCTGAGGGTAATGGTAATGGTATAAATGGAAATCAGATAAGGTGTTACAACTATCAAGGAGTATATCATTATGCTAGAAATAGCACAGTAAAGCCAAGGAAAAGGGATGCTGCTTGTCTTCAGACACTGCTACAGATTGCTCAAAAGGAAGAAGCAGAGATCCAACTCAATTCTTAGGAATTTGATTTCATGGCTGTGACAACCATGGCTTGAGCAGGTTGGTCAAACCATAGCGTTGACCTAATTATATGTTCTATAAGTTTGGTTTATGAGATTTTGGTGATTTTATGTGTTCTGTGTGTTTTATGAGGTTTGAGAATCAACCTAGTGAGTGTGAGAATCTCATTGAGGTTTGATTATGATGGAGTTTGCATGAGTTCATTTCGTTCACTTTTGGTGACATGTAAATGACTTATGTGATTTTAGCATTTTCGCGTTAATTGTGTATGTATCATTATGTGTATGTATTAAGTATTAGTAATTTTAAATGGTTGATAGGTTTTAGAAGTTAGGTTAAGAAAAAAATGTAAAAATTTTTATTTTTGGAATATTTAGGTTGAAATGAAAAGGTCATTTTTATGAAAAGGCTAAAACAAAGGTTTTGCGTAAGAAAGTTTTGGAAACGATTAAGGGTTTTTATAAAATATTAAATTGCAAGGGTTTTAAGTGTAATATAATAATTAAGAAAAAATAAATAAATAAATAAATATATAAGGGTGTTTGATCGCCGGTTATAGAGGAAAAAAAAGGGAAAAGAAAGCCCAGCTCAACCCAGAACGTTAGGTCACCACGAACCATATGGTCTAAATAAAGGCAAACCTAAGATAAAACAAAATAGTTTTTTCTCCTCCCCGAACCTCCCTTAATTGAGTCTCACTTTTCCCTAAGAAGAAGAGAAACCCTAAAATTTTTAGGGTTTAAGGTATTCCAATAATCCCTTGTTCATTCTTTGGTTAATTAATGTAATCTAGCATGATGGATTAGGGTTTTAAACAAGTAATTTTCGGCTAGGGTTTGGATTAGGGTTTTATGTTTCTTAAAGTTTATGATGTATAGATCATGTTTGATCATTCGTTTGATTGTTTTCATGATTGGGTTAGTCGGTTAGGGCTTGATCATCAGAGAAGCTCCTGTGGAAACAAAGTCTGAAAGAAAGGAAAAGAAAAAGGTGGATGTTACTCGTGGGAAAGGAATTGAATTGCTATCTGAAGTAGCTTTGACAGAAGAAGCTCAGATGAAAGAAGTAAGAAAGAATAGCTTAAGGGCTACCAAGTGTTGATAAGATCACACCTACGGTCACAAGTGAAGGAACTGGTGATAAGCTAGGGGTTCCCAATGTGACAGAAGATGACTCTACTGAGAGTGAATCTGAGTCTTGGGGAAATGATGAAGATGATAGCAACAATGATGATCAAGATTCAAGTAATGAAGACAGTGAGTAGGAGAATAAAAGTGAAGAGCAAGTATCTGATTCGGAGCAAGAAGAAGAATCTAAAGATGATGATCAAGAAGAGGAGGAGTTTGTTCATACTCCTTCTCCCACTGATGATAAAGATGATGAAAATCTGGAATCAGAAAGTGATGAAGTGATTAAAAGTGATGAAGAAAAGGGATTAGATGATACTACTTACGAATTTGATGATGATGTGGATACAAGATTGAAAGAATCCACTCAGACTGATAAAGAGGTTATTCAAGGTGAGGGTGTCGATGCTGAAATGCATGACGCTCAACAAGGGAATGAAAATTTAGAGACCACTCAAGAACAAGTTGTTGAAGATGCTCATCTGATAATTTCTTCGGTTACGAAGAAGTGTTTCTTTTATTGGGAACCTTATTTAATAAATAGCAACTGTTAACATAGCTTCACCCCAAAACCCTTGACTCAGTCCTGAGTAGGACAACATGGAATTAACCATTTCTTTCAGCAATTTATTTTTCCTTTCAGATATACCATTTTGTTGAGGAGTATAGGGGCAGCCGTTTCATGGATAATACCAACAGACTGAAAATACAAAGTATTCATGTACTCACATCCCCTATCAGTTCAGAATCTTTTGATCAGGGACCCTTGTTGTAATTCAACTTTAGTTTTAAATACTTTAAATTTATCTAATGCTTCATACTTAGTATGTAATCAATAAACATAGCAAAACCTAGAAGCTTCATCAATAAATGTCACAAAGTATTTCTTATTCCCTAATGAGGGAGTAGCATGCAAATCACACAAATCACTATAGATCAGCTCCAAAACTACACTTTCACGTTTTACATTTTGAAATGGTTTCTTAGTTATTTTGGTCAGCATGCAAGTCTTACACTTTTTAATGTTCACGTCAAAAGACGGGATTAACTCATCCTTAGATATATCTTGCATCCTCTTATAGTGGACATGGCTTAGTCTAGCATGCCATAGGATTGAATCATTCAGTTTAGAGGTTGACATAAATGCTTAACCAATGTGTTAGGTTTTGAGATTTGATGATTACAAAACCACATATAAAGAAAAGAAGAAAGATGAAACAACAAGGACTTAATGTGCAATATTAAGTTAGCTTCATATCAAAGTTAGGTTTTCTTGTAAACCCTAGCCTCTCTAGTATACAAAGAGAGGTAGGGTGAATAGTTTTATGAATCCATCATAGTTAGATCTCTCCAATGAGAGTCTAATAGTTAGCTTATTAGTTTGTGTAATAGTTAGTTATCTAGATAGCATAGTCGACTGATTAAAGTCGAATAGTTTATAGTTTATTAGTATGAATAAAGAAAACCTTGTGATAACATTGATATTCTTATTTGTTATTCCGCTGTGCTTTATATCATTCAATGTTATTATATCCTAGATGGGCAAAACGATCTATGAAGCCTACAATTAGGTTTTAACACAATATTATCATTAATTATATTAAGCCTGAACATTTGATTACTCAAATAACCAAAACCAATAAACATATCATGTTTGGATAGAACAATTTATTAGATTCAGTCACTTGTTTATAATCACAATTATTCAAAATCCTACTTGAAATTAAATTCTTCCTAATATTAGGAACATGCAAAACATTAAACAAGGAAACAATCTTTCCAGAACTAAATTTAAGATCTATACAAGCACGTCTATGCACCAGGGCTGTTGACTCATTTCCCATGTGAAGAATAGACCCATCATTCAATGACTCATAGGTCTTGAACCATCATCTATCTTTACACACATGCAATGTTGCTCCTGAGTCTATCCACCATGCAACATCATCATCCTACACAAAATAAGCCTCAGATACATATGTAACATAATAAATCTAAAGAGATTTATTAAACATATTCTAACCTTTCAGTGAGTTGAAAGAACCATTCACTGAACCATTTGTGCCTAAACCATTAGCATTGTTACCAACTTTTCCACCTTCGTAATCCTTTTTTTAGTGTCCAGGTTTCTCACACTTCTAACAAGTCATTTTTAACTTATTGTTTGGATCAGCTTTGGTGTCTTGATGTTTATGTTTGCCCTTATTATCAGTGTACCTGAAGCAGTTGTTATGCTCCACCATATTGACCACTGAAGGATCAGCAACATTGTTGCTCCTTGGCTTGTCATTATCCTGCATCCTAAGGGACTCCTCAATGCGTAGATGACTGTCGAATAGTTAGTTATTTAGATAGCATAGTCGACTGATTAAAGTCGAATAGTTTATAGTTTATTAGTATGAATAAAGAAAACTTTACGATAACATTGATATTCTTATTTGTTATTCCGCTGTGCTTTATATCATTCAATGTTATTATATCCTAGATGGGCAAAACGATCTATGAAGCCTACAATTAGGTTTCAACAGTTGGTATCAGAGCGGGTTGCTCTTGATATCTAGGATCTACAAGGTGTTACATGTCGAAGAATGAAGAAGAAACCTAAAATTCATATATGGTTTCTAAGTTCGGATTTTTCTGGGCAGCTGTGGTAAAACGATGATAAATCATTCGTTAACTGTTAGATCATCACGAAATTTTAACTGAAGGTTTTATACACATATAGGTATGATCTGACTAGAGCGATCTTTGATTTGAGTCTTCAAATTAAAGATATGATTTTTCTAAAACTGCTATAGAAAAGGCGTTTTTCAAGTTTTTATTTGGTGATTATATTTGTTTCGACTAGCTTTGGTGAGTTGATTTTGGATCAACGATGAACCCTAGTCGAGATGGACATGGCTTGTATATACTTCTGATCATCATCATGTAAAGTGTTAAGATTTCAATTCTGTTTATTGTTGATTCTCATCACCACAACGCAACCTTTGGATCTTCATTATGAAACCCTAAACGATTTCTACAAGAAGGTGATGGATTGATTCGTTAATAGTTTAGGGTTTCAAGGCATCTCGTTGATTGTTTGTATCTAAGGTTTTGTTATTGTCACGATTGATAATGATGGTTGATATTGTTTTACAACAACAGTTGAAGCAAACGATAGCCATGATCACAACAGCAGCAGTTGTGATTATAAATTGTTTACTTATTGTTGGTTCATGGTGTTTCAATAATGATATGCTACAGCAGCAGGTTTAAACAAGAGGTACGTTTTCTGATTTGTTGTTCATTAGAAGCAGCAGATAGACACGTGGTGTATAATAGCAGGTTTGGGATTAGGATTCTATTGTTGCACTAACAGCAGGTGTCTATTGAAGAAACCTTAATCCTATGAATGAATATCTGATGTTGATTAAAACTGCTATTAATTGTGATTATATTGGGCTGTTGATGGAATGTGGCTGCTATTGATGGAAATAGCATTAAGCAGATTAATACGAGTGATTTGTTTTATTAAGTAAACCCTAAGTGATAGGGTCAACAGCAGGTTTGTATATGGAAGCAGTTATGGATGAGTGAATTATGGAAGATATTATGGATGCCATGAG
>BQNB010081047.1:0-24631 GCA_026074375.1 Tanacetum coccineum
GCCTATATATATGTCTAGTCCTCTCTCTACCCAAAACACACAACAAGTAGAATTACATAGCTATCCATCAAGCTCTCTACACTTAAGTGGTTAAGGGAGAGAAACTAGTCGTGTTTAAGTGTTCTTCATATCATGTCAACATCCACTACGGTTTTGGGTATGTTGTACTTTTTCATCTTATATATGTGGTTATTATCTTATTATAAGATCCTAATGGCTTAATAGTTTAATGTGTTCATCATGAATTTGATGCTAATGTCTACACATATAATTGCTTACAAATGAAACTTATAGACTACCAAAAAAGTGTTTAAGTTGCTATTCTATGTTCTCATGTTCATTTTAAACATGAGAATTCTTGTGATTATATATAGGGCTTATTCTTTAAATGTCCCAAAAGTACAAGTGTGTTGGTGTTGTTTGTTTTACAAACTTTTTGATTTCTAAAATATCCAGGGCGACCTGGCCGACTTAGGAGACTTAGGAGATCTAAATATAAAATTAATAAAGTACAAGTTGTTGTACTTATTTGTGTAAGAGTTTACTGTTGCAATGTTTTTTATTATTGTACCCCTATATTGGGAGACCTATGTATTTATACTCGAGGCGACTTTATTTTTTGTCTTTTAGTGTAAAAAAAGTCAACATGAATACTCTTGGGAGACTAACGTATTGTATTTGATATCTTGGGCGACCACATATTATATAGTACAATTTAAATAATTTTGTATCCCCAATATACTCACTAACAAGTACAAAAAAATGTAATTCTAACCTCAAAAATGTTATTCAAAGCTCAAAACTATACCAAAAACACCCCAAAAATCTAAAAAACCACATCAATTTTCCTAACCAAAACACACAAAAATTACACATGTATAACCAAGAACACCACCACCCCATCTCTTTCACCAGTAAAATCCATCACCACCAAAACTGGTTCACCACCACAACCATATCAAAACCCGTTGCTGTAAGCATAATCACCACCAAAACCTCACCAAAACCTTGTCACCATCACAACCACCATCACCGAAACCCGAAACCATCAAAAGCCAATGTCCACTATAGCATAAACCCTAATTAATTAATTTTGATGGAAGATGCAATTGAAGTATTAGATGCCAAGATCACCATTAGATCTTCATTAAGTTTTCTTACCTATGTTAAGAATAAGTTACAAGAATATGGAAATGATAAGCGCAATACTTTATTTTGAGCCACTGTATTCGGTAAATGTTTAGATTTACCCGCATTTGCAAATGAAAACAACCTGCTTAACTACATTTTCCACCATCAGGTATCTGTTGAATCTAGCGATGATTGCCCCATATTAGTTATCGTATTTGTGGCAATATTTATGAATTTAGAAGTAAGGAATTTTGTTTGATTACTGGTTTTATGTTTGGTAAACTTCCTAAAGAAGAAACTTACAAAGGTCTATCAAGCAGTCCTTTTTAGACCGTATATTCCCTGATAGAGTTAGTAATGCAGTAAAGAAAGTAAAGGGTGTTGATCTACTCAAATTATTAACAACAGATGAATTATGGTTTCGAATTTCTGATCATGATGCTGTCAGGGTATGTTTGTTGCTACTTTCCACTATTGTTTTTATAGGTCGTAAGTCAAGGTTTTACATTTCGGATAATGTTTTGAATTAGTCAAGGATTTGCCAGGTTGGAATACTTACCCATGGGGTGAGTATTTTTGGAGAATTTTTATCTAAAGGCATTAAATGTTGTCCCTAGAAAAAATGAAAGGGAAACTAAAAAGAATAAGGATGTAGTGGTAGAACCTCTAAAAAAAGAAGAAAGTTGGTAACAGTTCAAAGAAGAAGAAGAAAGTTGAAGAAGAAGCTCAAATCAAGATTATTACATATAATCTTTATGGGTTTTTTTGTGTTTGAAGGTTAGTTTTTTTGTAAAACAATTTATTTTTACTCCATAACTTTGTTCATAGGTTAACCTTGTATGCATCCTTCTATCGTATGTAATTTTCTTATAAATAATAAATGTTGCAGATATTTATATTAGAGATCTTACCAAACAGTAAATATTGGTGGAAGAAGGACCCGACTGTGATCCCACATGGTATTTCTTGGTCTATTATTGAAAATTTTCATAAAGGGGATTATAGTCGTTTTTTTGCTCAATGTTCAAATCCTATCTTAGCATTTGGTCCATCAGATTATGAGTCTGTGCAACCTTGGTGTGTTCGTAGTTTTGAATATATTAGCAACCTGGATGAGCCTCGTCCGAGAGATTGTGTAGGAGATGTTTTGGTTGAAGTTGTAGAACTAGAACATAAATTAATTTGTTCGGGTGGTGACACTGCTGAAGAACAAATGCAAGTAGACTCAAACAACCATTCTGATGTCCATGCTGAAGACCAAGATTTACCATATCCAAACATGGATAAAGACGCTAACATTCATTCTGATGTCCTTGTTAAAGACCAAAATTCACCTATAATGGATAAGGAGGACCTTTTAGCTGAGTTTGATGGTACTAAGGCAACAATTCATATTATTGATAAAAGAAAAGGAGAAGTGACAACTTCTTGTTTAGAAAAAAGATCTTTATTTAGTAAAAGACAAAATTGCGGTGCTTGAGAAAGCTTTGAAACTAAGGTATCAAGACAGCTCCGGAGATTCTTTACAACAAGTTTGTTATAAACAACATGAGTTGGGTGGTTCTAAGGTTAGATATGTTGACCCTCCTATAATTACCAATATTGTTTTCCTATTTAAGAAGCTTTTAATATATTACTACAATTTCAGAGTGTTAGCGCAGTCTCAGATGTTTACCATCAAGTTGTTGCATCCAAAACCCATGACTGCGCCTGTAAAGGTTCGGGTTTTATTTATGCAGATTCTCAAGACAAGTTCTCCATTTCGCAGCTACTCCAACGAAAAATATGGACCCGTAGTTGATTGCACTCAATTGGAGGTAGATAACAAGATAGATTGGTGCTTACCGAATATGAACCAACCATTTTCCCAGTCCCAAATTTCTGTATGTACAACGAATAAAGTCTATTTTATTACTCCCTCCGTCCCATTTTTATTGTGCACGTTTCCTTTTTGGGATGTCACAATTTAATTGTCCACTACTAAAAATAGATAGGGAAGTTTGATCAAGTTTACTATATTACCCTTGTTTGAAATTATTATTACAAACTTTAAAGAAGACTTTAATTAAATAGTTAAGGGTAAAAATGTCTTTCTGTCAAAAAGTAAGAAAGAGAAAGCAGTAATAAATGCACTTTTCTTAAACTATGTATTTTTTGTCGGGAGACAATAATTTTGGGACGGAGGGAGTACAATTTAGTATATTATAACTAAAATTTATTAACTATTTTCAGGGGTCTGTTGGTTTTGATAATATGTTGGATCCCGGTTGTAAAGATAAGTTAGCTGATGACAATGATCAAGAAGGTTTGGTAAAACTGGTCGATAAGTTGTCGATGGAAGAACACATATTAGCCAATATCTTGGATGAGAAGATGGTGGATGAGAAGGGGCAAGCAAGTCCACGTCTCAATGCAACGGAAGTCCAACAACCTCCTTCCGATCACTAGGTGTATGTTGAAGTTTGTGTTGATGTTCACGTAGACCATGTTTAGCTCAAAAACCTCCTTTAAACGACTTCATTGAGGTTTGTTTTATCATTATACTTATAGAATTTTAGCCATTGCTTACTAGTTGTTTTAGTTAAAATAAGACCTTATAAGAAACGTAGCCATTTCGTAACACAGTTTGTATCATAATTTTTTTTTATTTTAACTACTTGCTTTAGTTAAATAACACCTTATAAGAAACATAGCCATTTCATAAAATAGAACCCATAATATACACTAGATTGATACTTCGTGGACAATAAGACATCAATCCTTTTAACATTAAAATCTAACCTAACATCTACCACACCATGGTCAGCACTCCCAAATACTAATGGTGCATATAACCCACCATAACACCATAGACTTAGATGAGAACTACCTATACTGCAGTCACCATGTTAATGAACCATCTTTTACGGCGAACACGGTGGTATGAATCACAGACCATGCTCCTAAAGAACTGAAGCCTATTCATATCTTGATCCTGCATCTCTCTTTGATATGAAACAGCACGACGAGCAATTTCGTGATTTTCCCGAGCCACAATGTTTCCGATCACCATATCTCTGTGTCTCATACGCTCAGAGATTTGGAAACAACTACCACGGCAGAATTAACCCCACTGTTCCTCCTCGTAAAGTTCCCTTTGAAAAACAGTGACTGAATGATTACTGAGAGCAGTATGAGACATTGGAAAAAAAGACTATGCCTTTTTAAAGTAGTAATATGTGTAAGAGCATATCAATTCCATATTTAGAACTGTCTTATAAAGGCAAAAAATGAAGCCCTAAAGGCATATACCATTTAATAATCCCAACCTCCCCATTAAAATAGCATTTAATGATGCTAGTTAAGCATCAAGTCAAGTAAGAATTATACTGTAAATGGAAGGTGCAGATGGGGGTTTAGGGAAAATGCCTGACAATGTATTAATTTTTTTATACTAATACAATATATTATTTGAGTATTTTGTATTTTATACTTTCCTTTGTAATATGACTTTATATTTATGATAACAAATAGTATATTAAACAAGGTGACAAAATTACATAGATTAGTGCAGGTTTACCCTTTTGATCATGTGTGTTCATTTCTATTATTTGCTTGTGGGACAAATACTGTATTAGCTCAAGTTAAAAGTGGGTTATTTTGAGATATAAAATGAGTCAGTTTAATTTGTAAGGATTTGTTTTTTGCCATAGCACATGTTTATTGCAACATATATGGGACAATAAAAAATAGGTCAGTTTTACTTGTATTCCAATGATATTTCAGTTATGAAATGTGTGTATTTCATAGCTCACTGGTTTATGTTCATTGCAACAGATATGGGTCAATCAAGAATTAAAAAAAACAATAACATTACAAACAGTTACATTACATTAGAAGATGGTCATTTGTCCACAATGAAAACGACTACCAGGGTTTTTATTTGTCCACGATGTGAAGATATTTGCTCTTCTACCACAAAAACAATTAGCCATGGTTGCTTTGTCCTATGGTTTATACATAATATGAAAATAAAAGAAAGGTAAGAAGATAGTCAATGGGATGGGTGGTTAATAAATATATAGGTAAGATAAATTATTAAAAAATAGAAGGTACCGTTGGAATGTGGATGGTCAAATATACCCTCACAATATAGGCACTTGCTCTGAATATGTTGACTAACTAAGAATGGAAATTTAATTATATATTAATATACCTTTTATTGTTATTTGTTAGGGTGAAAAGATGGTTTCGTTGGACTTAAATTGTGTAAACATGAATGTACCTCGTTGTTCAGAACAAGTTTTTCGCCGTTTGCAAAGGGTAACTAAGAAAGGGAAGTTTGTGATACACCCATATACTCTGCTACCATCTACAACTCCTATCCTCAAGAAAAGATAGTCTAAGAGATTAAAGTTGAATGTCATACCAATGGCCAATTTAGATAACGCTTGCTGAATCATCCCAGGAAATGAGTGGAAAGAGGTACAATTTTTTTTCCTTAATAAAGTTTTTGACAAATGTCTTATATTTAACCGAGTTTATTCAATTATTAAACCATAAAGTTGAGTATTATTAATATTCATATAGGTTAAAAGATCACCTTATTGATGCCGCAAAAGAAAGCTTACTGGTGGTGAAAAAGAGGCTGATAGAAGCGTTGATTTTCCTATTTTACATGAAATGACAGTTGATCCTTGGGTTGAGGTATTTTAAGTTTGTTAATTTATTACTTGATCCTTTTATATAGGTACTAATTTAGTTTTTAATATTATGTTAGGATTTGTCAAGACCAGCTAATAGCCATAAAAGAAAGGTCGCATTGCCACTGTATTTTGATAAGATATGTAGTTTATCTAACAAGATTACCCATATTTTTCCTTAGAGCATAACTGGATCCTGTGTTGATCGTGATTTCTGGTTAACTCTTTTTGGTTGTAGCAACAGCGGGTGGTTAAGTGACAAGGTATGTTTTAAATTATTGCTTGATATTGTTTGTAAATATTTTTTTCTCGCGTATAAAATACTTAATTTATTTTTTTGTTCAATTTGCAGCACTTGGATATTTGGTGTGACTTAATGTGGAATTTCAGGCAGCCTGATGCAGATTAGGCTATTACCGGCCCATATTTCTGTCCTTTGGTTATGGGCAAGGATGTGCCTTTCTGGCCAGCTAATGGGGTTAAGTATCCTGTTCCTTGGACTGAAGTTGACCGGGTATGTATTTCAAAACTTTTATTTTCATGCATTGAATTTTTTATTACCTTAGGATATTAATGCATAGTTTAATATAGGTTTTCATTCCAATAAATCAACCCAAAAAACAATACTGCCTTGTCGTGCTGCATATCGTGACCGAGGTGGTAACATTGTAAGACAGTCTTGGAGTGCCTCCAACTAAAAATAGAAAATGGTGGAAAAAAATAAGATTAACTTTTGAGAATGTTATACCAACTTACCTAGATGAATGTGGGGTCTTAAAAGCTAAATGCATAACTTGAGACTGATAAGATAAAATCTAAAGTTGCTGATAATGTGCTTACCCAAGGATATGCTTATGGGGATTGTGGGGTTTGGGTTTGTATTTTTTTGCACCGGTTGTGTCAAAAATTGTCTGTTAGTACTGATCATGATCTAGTCCATGTTGGGCTTGCGTATCGTGAGCACATGGTTGATTACTTATGGAAGTATAGGTTACCTAAGCAAAGATTTAAGAGTATTGATAACTTTGATTAAATATTTTAGTTATTCATCAGGGCATCATTTTTATGGTTTGTAGGTTCTGGTAATATTTTTTTAGGTGGTATATGTAGATCCACTACTTGTATTTGGTACTAACTGTATGTGCAACTAATGAATTTGGTATGGATATATCTTTATTTTCTGTTATGTGTTAACTTCGTATTAAATACTTAGAATATAAACTAAACCTTTTAACCATTTAACGAAATAGTTGCCTAATTCATTACATTATGTAATGAATTTTACAAATACAAAAACAAAAAGAACAAATACAGTAGTTAACACAAGCATAATCCCATCATTGAAATTTGATTTTGCCTTTAGCATAGTTAACTCTTCCTATAACATTCCAATGTGCTTTTTTAAAACCTCCATTTCTCTCAAGATATTAGATGGGAGCTCGTTGTTAATTACTTTTAATGGGAGCTTGTCATCACTGTCTGGTCTTGGGAACTCGTCATACTGCTTGTACAACTAGTCTTTGTAGTTTTCTGATGGTGGCTCGTGATCATCGTAGCGACGATTATATCTACCATAAAATGAAGATGAATGCATACTTTTTTAATAAAGTTAAGCCCCAATGGCTCTAGTACTTATGAGAGGGGTGAAGTTTATATGAAGTTATGACCCACATTTATTTCCTTGTTAGACCAATACATTATGCATTTAAACCTATCATGTTTAAGGACTGTTATATATATATATATTTGATGGTAGAAATTACTAATAAGCATACTTTAATAATTAAAACATTACATTAATAATTAAAACTAAATTACGAAAACCATAAGTAAAAATTACAATACGAAAAAACAAGTTTTTAGATTGCTCGGCAAGTCTTGATAAGTTCTTTTCTTTTATTTATGCTGGCAAGTACCTTTTCCCTAGCGGCCTCCAAGATGTTTGAGATACGTGTATCCGATTCGGAGCTCAAACGCAGAGTTTACGCACTGAAGGTTTTGAACGGCTCGTCTAGAGGTAGCGAACGCACCCTCGTTTCCTCTTCATCACGGTCTAGCTTAAGGAGCATATAATGCATTATCTCACCTAATAAATTGTAAACCAACTAGAGCTCCTTTTCTTGTTTGGTTCGTAGTCGCTTAATGATAGAATCTCGCACCTCATTTGGTTCGTTAGCCATAGTGTGTCTGTTTGTGTGTGTGAAAGTGAAAGTGTATATAAAATTTGTGTATAAAATGATGGAAAGTGTGGGTATTTATTATGTTAACATTTTTTTAAATGGTGAACAGTGTAGGAACGAACGACTATGACCCAGGACCATTCATGCCCGAGACAATGGCTATTATGTCGATCGAGCACGTCCATACGTGCTACCTAATCGGTCGACCTTATTATAGTGCCCAACCTAAACTGGTGTGTCAACCTACCCCCAGTACAACTTTGTCAATATACACATGCCCCCATTTATGTTCATTTGGTCCTAATTTAATCCATCGGGAGACTGCTACTTGTTTTTTGTATACCTAGAGGGCGGCCTTCAAATGATGCATAAACTAAGTTTGAACCAACCGCTTGCAATATGCGTTTGGCTGTTAAAACGCATAAGGTTAGAATCATGATATATTATATGATGACATGAATACTCAATGTCTAGTTATTTAATAAAAGTACCTCTACAGATCAACCAACTACTGGATTCCTGCAATGCTGAAATTACCTCGCCCGCGCCTGAATAGGATATTTCTGCCCTGTTTTAGTGTTTTTGTGTTACTTCTTCTATCGATAGATGATGCATTAACTTAGTTTTAACCTATCACTGGTACAACTCTGCATTAACTTAATATCAACCTAGCACCGGTACAACTCTACCAATATACATTTATGTTGATGTGATCCAAATTTAATCCTTTGAGAGACTAGTACTTGTTTGTTTTAATCTGTTTGGGCGACCTGTAGATGATGAATTAACTTTCTATCAACCAACCCCTAGTACAACTCTGTCAATATACATTTATGTTGCTTTGATTCAAACATAAACCCTTGGGAGACTAGTACTTGTTTGGTATATACTTTTAGGGCGACCTATAGATTATGCATTAACTAAGTTTCAACCAACCACTAGTACATAAATGTGAATACACATTTATTTTTATTTGATCCTTGTCAAACAAGTACTTGTATGTGATAAACCATTGGTGACTGAATGAATCGTCGATACTAACATTTACATTTTTGGATTTGGAAAACTCTATTTAATGTTTAAAAAACACATTTTATAATAAACTTTGACTTGTCCTTTTTAGCTATGAAATTTAAGGTCACTTTGGTATATCAATCATCAAAGCGGCAAGTTTTACTTCCAAAAGAGATTCAGTACCTTCATCTATTAACGTATCTTAAGAAAAAAAAATCACATCATTAACAGTTATGTCATTTCTTTATATTACAAATATGGTTCCAAAACCTTTGAGGTTAAGGACGACGATGACCTAGGATTCTTCATGAATGAAGTTTGTTCCATAAACGACGTGGTCCAGAAACTATTGATCAAAATTAAGAGTCATACATTAGAGGTAAAGCCTATTGTCACTTGTAATGATTTCGATCTTAATATTTCATTGTTTCCAGCATAACCAGTTAATCAAATACCTATTATACCACAATGGCAGACAAACACATTTGAGCATATGCCTATTCCCCCACCTCCACCAGAACCATATATTAAAAACCCACACGGGAATTTCCATGGTATTTCACTTACCACTGAATTTGATGATAAAACCGAATGCATGCTTTTTATTGGTAAAAAATCGTTAGAGGAAGGCTTTGAATATAAGGTTATAAAATCTTGTCCAATCATGTATAGTTTTAAATGTGTGCAACCAGGTTGCAATTGGAATGTATACACCCGTAAGCTTAACCATTGTAGTAATTTCATAGTATCACACTGCAACGACAACCACACATGTTCGAAAACTTAAATTAACCCTAATCGTCGTAACGCTACAATGAAATTATCGGGTCATTTACTTTTTATAAAAATGAGAGATGGCAACAGGATCTATAAGGTTAAGGACATACAACGTGATTTGGCTATTGATTGGAATATTAACGCATCTTACAAACGAGCATGAGAGGGGTAAACATATTGCACTAAATATATTGAATGGCAGTCATGAAGAATCGTTTGCTCAGTTGCCGTATTATTGCCATAATTTAAAGTTGGAAAATGATGGAACTGTCACACACATTAAAACCGATAAAAATGGGCGATTTGAGATGGTATTCGTCTGTTTTGGTTTTGTGGTACATAATATTATTTTACTTACGGTTTCTATTATTTTTTGTTCTATAATTTTTAAATTAAAATATTATAACTAATATGTTTTGTTTAATGAAATAGATAAGAAGTTTCATTCGCTATATGTCGCCATTGATAATAATTGATGCCGTGCATCTAAAAGGAATATACAAAGGAACAAATTATTGAAGGGTAATTGGTTTTCCTTGATTATTTTCACAAAAACATACAATATATATAGGTTACAAGGAAAAAGCTTAAGCCAAAGATAAAACCTACAACTCATCTACACCAAATTATGATAAGGATAATATAATCATACCAAGAATAGGCCACACCTATTATGGTCATAATAAAAGACATTAATTATATTGACTAATACGCCCCCGCAGTTGGAGCGGGAGGAGGCCGTATGCTCAAACTCGATCGAAATTCTTCAAACAATGCGGAAGGCAGTCCCTTGGTGAAAATATTGGCATATTGGAAACGAGAGGGCACATGTTGAACTCTAACCTGACCAACGGTAACCATATCTCGGACGAAATGAATGTCAATCTCAATGTGTTTTGTCCGTTGATATTGAACAGGGTTGGCAGGCATATAAACAACACTAACACTATTACAATAGACAAGAGTTGCAGTCGATAAAGGAGAGTGTAACTCACGAAGAAGATTACGAAGCCATGCAGTTTCTGCTACAACGTTAGCAACACCTCGGTATTCAGCTTCAGGCACGTAAGCCGTGAAAAGTGTGTTGTCGTTTAGCAAGCCAAGATAATAATGTTATCATCTAAAAAGACACAATAAACCTGAGGTAGACCTGCGTGAAGATGGACAACCCGCCAATCAGCATCAGTATAAACCAACCAAGAGGTAGTGGAGGACGCATATAAATAAGGCCAAATCCAAAGTAGCCCTTGAACATATCGTCAAGATACGCTTGCAGAGGCAGCTAAATGTGGCACTCTCGGATCATGCGATATAAAATGCCAATCTGCTACAAAGGTAAAGGTATTATATGTGTAAAACTGCATAAGATACATCTGGACGTGTAAAAGTAAGATTACTAGAGCCCCCCGCCTGCAAGGGCTGGCGATATAAAGGTAGATTCCTGAACAGGAGCACCTTCCGGACCAAGTTTAGACTCCCTGTATCAACGAGTGTCTGAGCAGGGGTACATGTAACCATGTGAGCACGCGCAAGAGCAGTAGAGCATAACTTTTTTGCTTGACAAAAACATACCTGTAGGAGTACGATCAGCAAGAAATACCAAGAAAGTACATTAAAGCGGGCCCAAGATCAGTCATGACAAACTCATTATTTAGAAAACCTAAAATCTGCTAAAGTAAGCTGGGACAAGAAGCTGTGAGGAGTGGATGTTATCGCACATAAGAAGAAGTAAGCAAGCAACCTGAGAACCCTGTCTATAGATAAACAATGAGGAATCGCATCGACTATGATAAAA
This sequence comes from Tanacetum coccineum, assembly GCA_026074375.1. Classification (NCBI taxonomy): domain Eukaryota; kingdom Viridiplantae; phylum Streptophyta; class Magnoliopsida; order Asterales; family Asteraceae; genus Tanacetum; species Tanacetum coccineum. The sequence goes on from BQNB010081047.1 coordinate 11,580, forward strand.
TCCAGCTCGTGTGCATAACTTGCAAACTGTCTGAAACCAAGCCCAGGGTGGCATGATTCAGTTCACCCCAATATCATAGTAAAGATCTCTGAAAAAGACAAACATTATGAGTGATTACCAATTGTCAACAAAACCAGGAGGGCAGATGCATGAATACATCTCAATAAGTCATCGATAAGAAAAGCATTCTTAACATCAAGTTGGTGTATGGGCCACTAACGAGACACGGCAAGGCTAAGACCATACAAATGGTAGCCGGTTTAACGACCGGACTAAACGTCTCATCAAAATCAACACCTAGTTGCTGACTACTACCGTTAGCACGTAACAGTGTCCACCGAGCCTATACGGCTCGAAGTCCCGTCCATGACCTTATGTTTAAACAACGAAAAACCCCAATAGGCGGGGGGGGGGGCGGGGTGTGTGGAAGGGAACAAATAGACCCCAACCCAAATAACTGGTATATTATATGGTTTATATAAACACATGGTGCAACCAATTAACAGTTTGGCGGGCCTTGGTACAAGTAACCAAGTGACATTTTTAACCAACGCATTATACTCATCGTACATATATTACCCAGTTTGGTCCCTTTAAGGCCGTGAGACGGTTTTTAGATAGAAAGAAAAGAGAAAGTATGTAGAGACAAGCGGTCGATAGGTTTGACAATGTCTGATTGCGACCGAGTGATCATGGGATGAGTGCGGGGTGGTTCATTAACTGGGTCTGTATTGGTTTGTGGATTTGGTGGATCGAATATGGGTGGTGGCAGCGGACTGTTTTGGGTTTGGGTGTTGTGTGGTTCGTAACAAGTGGGCTGGTTAGTGGGGAAAGTTGGGCCTAGTGAATTTGGGCCGGTGTGAGTAGTACTTTGATTTGGATCGGTAATTGGTGGAGCAGTTAGGCTGCTCGTTTGGTGTGGGATGTTTGTGGAAGAAATTTAGGAATTTGAGCAAGAGAAGTGAGGAGGGGGTAAGGTTGAGTATCGAGGAAGGTGTAAGAAGGAGGCGAGGACGGTGTCATAGATTTGTAAGGGAATTGTGTTTCATCAAAGGTGACGTGTCGGGAGAGAATAATTTTGTTTGTCTCGAGGTTAAGGCAACGATGATAGGTGAGATAGCCTAAAAAGATACATGGTGTGACACGTATGGAAAGTTTATGAGGTGAGTAGAGATGAGGGTAACATAGACACCTAAAGATCGAAGGGGGATAATCGGAGAGGTTTGTATGAAAAGCTGTTGAAAGGTATATCGTTATAGATTGCGGTATAAAAAAAGAAGGGTAAAAGGTTTAGGAGATAGGTAGCCATATGGAGGGCTTCGACCCAAAAGGTAGGGGGAGGTGTGCTTGAAAGAGAAGAGTACAAATGGTATTATTAATTGTTCGTATCATTCGCTCCACCTTGCCATTTTGTTAGGAGGTTTTTGGGCAAGAGAATCTAAATTGGATGCCATTTTTAGCAAAAAGGGTGTGAAGTCGGTTATTATCGAACTCACCGCCATGATCACATTGGACTTTTACAATTTCACATTTAAATTGATTTTTAACATAGTTGCGAAAATGCAAAAAATTATCAAACATGTCAGATTTAGAACGAAGAGGATAAATCCATAGAAAATGAGAGAAATGATCAAGAAATAAGACATAATATTTGAAACCACTAGAGCTAACAATGGTATGTCTTCAAAATCAGAATGTATAATATTCGAACAAAGTTTAACAATTGGAAGTTGATACTATGAAAGGGAAGCTTCACATGTTTGCCAAGTTGGCAAGCGTGACAAATATGTGAAGACATTTCTTTATTAGGCATGAAATAAACACGACTAGAGACAAGCCGAACTTTTTGTTTGTGTTGTAGCACTTGATCACCCGGATGTCCGAGGCGTTGATGCCACGTAAAAGAACTTGTCGAGAGAAAAGCAATAGGAAGAGTTGACGGCTTGGTAACTGGATAGAGATCGCCCGAACTGTCACATCAAAGGAGGATATGATGAGTCAAGTAATCCTTCATAGAAAAACCAAAGGCGTCAAATTCAATGGTAGCAATATTAGCCGGGGGGGGGGGGGGGGTTGGGGGGGGGGAGGGGCCCTCCCTTATGAACTGACGAAAAAAAATGAGATTTTAATAATATTGAGGGTTAACAAGAACATTATAAAAGTTGAAGAGGGCGAGTGATGGGAAGGATTAAATGCTATGGCCAGGATTGTGACGGGAATAGACTTGCCATCACCAACGTGAACAGATGGAAATAAGCGTTTATAAAAAATGATGCTTAAATTACTTGCATTAAAATTTAAATGAGAAGAGGCACCTGTATCCATGTGCCAAGTCGGGTCTTGCGGCGGTATAATGCTAAACGCACTTGGTAGAGTAGTATGCTGGGATGCATAAATAGCTGGAGCAGGACCGAGTATACCTTGACCGGGATGCGGCAATCTGTAATGCTTTTGTGGTGTATACAGTTGAGCAACATTAGTCTTGTGAGCCACATATTGGGCTAGGGAATAGGTGAAAGCCATAAGAACAATTTTTTTTGATGAACAGTACCCAACGATGAACAGTACTTGCCGGTGAATTTTTTTTTAATGACTGTGAGGTAGAGAAAGAATAGGGGAGGGGATGACTGAGATGAGAGATTTTAAGAGTGGATCGATACTGGCTCTGATACCATATTGAAGGGTAATTGGTTTTCCTTGATTATTTTCACAAAAACATACAATATATATAGGTTACAAGGAAAAGGCTTGAGCCAAAGATAAGACCTACAACTCATCAACACCAAATTATGATAAGGATAATATAATCATACCAATAATAGGACACACCTAGTATGGTCATAATAAATGACATTAATTATATTGACTAATACAAATCTGGTAGCAGTGGGAATGGATGGCAACAACCAGATTGTACCAACTGTTGTGGGTATGACTCAAGGCGAGATTGGTGCATAATGGACATGGTTTCTGAGCAGGTTGAAAGAGTGCATTGGTGAGCTTCCTAATATGTGCATCATATCTGACAGACATCCATCAATCATCCTTGCTTGTAAACGGTTTTCAGTAATTCATTTCATGGATATTATGATTGACATTTGATGATAAATTGCAACTTTAAAGACAAAAAGGTGAGGCGGTTATACTGGAAGACTTGCAAAGCTTACACCACGCAGGATTTTGATAGATTAGTTTTTGTACTTCGTGTATATAGACCAGAAGGTGTAAAAAAACTTGAACTGGCAGGTTTTGAAAAATGGTCTAGAGCTTATTGCCCTGCAAATCGCTACAACTACATGACTTCGAACAGTGTAGAATCGGTTAATTCTTTGTCTAGGATTGTTCAGAAACTGCCGGTAACGAGGCTAATAGAGTACTTTAGAGATTTGCTACAACAATGGTATTGTGAAAAACGACACAAATATGAAGGTATATTTTTTTCTTGTTATATATATATAAATTTACCTATACTTAATGTTTAAAAAATGACATGTATGCTTTTTTTGTAATTCAGATGCACCAGCGGATGAGTTAACTCCTTGGGCAGCCGCATAAGTCAATTACAGAATGCTAAAGATCGCAAATTGGAAGGTCAACGACATTGATTCGTTGAAAATGTACCAAGTTATTGAAAACCAAGCAGTACATCAGGTTGATTTTGTCAACTTCAACTGCACTTGTCGAAAATGGCAACTTTTTGGTTTACCATGCGGACATGTTTGCGCTGTTTCTAGACATTGTGGTTTGAGTAACTGTAACTTATGGGCACAAGCATAGTTTATGAAGACCACACTAAAAGTTACATACTAAGAACTGGTGTATCCGTTAAAAGATGTTTCAATGTGGTAAGCTCCAAATTATTTGCAACGGTCTTACCACCATTAATTGTAAAACCATAAGCTGGAAGACCCAAAAATACAGATCGTATACTCTCAAGGGGGGGAGGCGCCCTCACTGGCTGGATGTAGTAGGTGTAGCATTAGAGGACACAACTGAAACACTTGTAATGAACCGTTGCCAAGTCAAAAAGTAAGTATTTAAAAAATTATTTATTCTTAATCCATGTCAAATTCTTTGTATAAAATAGTTTAAAAACGTTGTCATGTAAAGCAGACCCAGAAACGGAGGTCATACAATAAACGAGTGACACAGGAACACTTAACTAGGGAAGCACTGAGGGACGAAGTGCGGTTGAGGAATGGCAGGATTTACCAGGACTAGTATGATGTTGACCAAGCAAAGGTACTTATATTTAACAACTAGACAATGCGTATTGATGTCCTACTAGAATCTATCATCATTGTAACTATAATCCGTTTTCACAGCCAAAGGCATCTCGTAAACGAAGGTCTACTAACTATTCATGTCCGCCGCAAATGGATACAGAAGTTTTATTTGTACCACATGTTAGGATTTATCATTTATGTAACCAAGTTACTACGAGTACGCAGCGGATTTGGATCTAGTAATAGCATATGGTTAACACAAAATAAAAGGTAAATAGAAACGCGTACCTTTAAGCCAATTGATCATGAAAATGAATTAAGCAACTAAAACAATCGCCTCTACGGTTGCTCACACAATCACGTCAACCGAACACGTTAAGCTTGCTAGGCTTAACTTCACAAACCAATCACCTCGTGTTATAAACCGAATACTAAAAGCACCTCTTTGAGCCTAGTGTTGAAAATTAGATCACCGAATTAGGGTTTGTAGGTAACCCTAATTAACCGAAAAACCCTAGAAACGAATTAGGGTTTAATAAACAAATTCGGTAGAATCAAACAACCAAACTCGAAACCCTTTTCTTTAGCTGCTGACTTGCGTGATCCAAACAGGAACAACAACAAACAAACTTGCTGCCTTGATGAAACGAACCCTTGACAAACCTTAGAGAAGGGCCAAGCTTTTCGTGTTTAGAGGCATAAGAAGGAAAAACGAAATCTGTTTAGGTTTTCTTTTGTAGTATCGTGTAGAATGGAATTAGGGGTGCTAGGGGTATTTTATAAACCCTTAACCCTAGGTTGTAGATAGACTTAGGAATACAGAAGTCACAAGCTTATCAAAATACGTCCTTTACTTCTATTCCCACCTCCTTAATCCAAACCGCTTCATAAACCATAGTATAATTCCCATACCGAACCTAGATTCAATAGGAGATCATTCTAGTTGATATTTCATCATTAAGACAACAACAGAGATTGTGTCTTAATTGTTTAAGAAAAGGGAGAGAAAGTAAAGGAGAATAAAAGAGAGGAGAAAAAAAGGGGTCCTTGTGGTTTTTATACTAACGTGAAGATTTAAAGGTGTTCATCCGTGTATTAACGTGTGTGCCCCCAATAGGGCTGCACATATTCGTAATGTAAGTTTGTGTTATTTCGACTTAAAGGAAGTAACTTACCATAATCCAACAGCTCCCACTATGGGAGTTGGAGTACACCTAACACTCATAACCTATAAATTGGCAAAGTCTAGGCAACCCACACTATTAAATTTTCATTAGGAATATTATGAGATAAAGAGTTTCATAAATCATCTATGGGCTATATAATGGATAAAATTTCTTGCTTTATAATCATCCCTTTGTTACAGTAACCGTTGAAGATCTATGGGGTTGGAGTGTGATGTGGGTTATGAGTAGGGAAAAAAATAAAAAAAAAACACCCCGTACCAAACCCCCGACCCCCGCTACCACACCCCCCCCACCCCGTCACCCCCCCCCCCCCCCCCCACCCCCCTATGCTCCATTGTCCTAAGACCCATACCATCGAAGAATCACCATAGTTACACGATATAGAACAAACATTCACGTACTAAACCAAAAGACAACCCGAAACAACAGCCCTACCCCCAAAGGTGCACAGGCCATTCAATATCTGATTAAATCTGGAGAAGGGCCAATGTATCTATCTACTTCAGCACAAATCTCGCCATGGAAGGAACAAATCATTTATTTGACTACAAGTGTTGTTGGATGGCTGCTTCACATACACTCTAAAAAAAACTTTAATTACTACCATGTTTCAGGTATAACTTTTGCCAATAATCACAAAGTATGATACTCCACACATACAGAACTAGCTTGCAACTCAAAGTCTAAAGACAAATTATATCAACCAATTTTCGACATTTTTACTCATGACATGGATCCAAAGTAAATGCTCAAAGGTTGGGGTAACCAATATGCATCCCATGGTGAATACATATGAGTTTGGAGGGCGAACCAAGCCATATATTCATAATATAACAACACTCCCATTTTGCCTTACATAAACAAAATTCCCCATAGTGTTAACCTGACAATAAGACATATTAGAATGATAAATCAAATCATTGGATATAAACATGCAAATATAGGAATAACAGTTATATATATGAATGAACAACAAATCCCAAGTATCTTTATTCATCAGAAATTAAAAACTGTCGTAACAAATCCATCCAAAATAAACCAAATACTAATCAAACACACGAGATACATGAAACAACAAGCTAGGCAACAATCCGATATTCCTAGTTAATATCAGAATGCTTATGGGAATGCCAAAGCCTTTGTGGAAGGGTCATCCGCTAAATTACATCAGTGTCAATCTTTTTTTTGGCTATCTTTACATCACCCATCTTATAATGGTCCAAGCGAAGATAGTGAGCTTTTGCGCGAAATGTCTTGGCACCTTAGAGACATCGACCATCATCTTTCGCTATTGAATATGCTCTAGTATTATCACAATAACATACTTTGAGGTTCTTCATTGTGGGAACATAGCCAAAGGAGCAAAGAAGGGTGATGGGGTGGTAAAAAAAGGGGTGATGGTGGTAACCCAGAAAATGAATATACGAATCCATACACCTCTGCTAATGCATCAAAAAGCAGCGATATATAGTTTCAACATCTTAGATAGGTTGCAAAGAATACTTTGTTTTGTACTTTTCCAGCCAACAACAACCTCTATTTAGAAACGAACACATATCTCATGTCTGTCGCTTTAAGTTGCAGCATCCTCAGATATCCAGCATCCAGTGTAGCATAGAACACTCTGAGCCATCGTTCTATATAACCATATCCATATACCGAGAAACAATATCCTTAGTAATGCTAATGATACGTAAGAATATTTTAACAAAGCAGTCCAGTGTTCTTCACACCGTATTCTGTTGAAATCGCTTGTCAGTTCTGTCGAACACACAACATCATGACGAGGTACATCCAATCTCATCAAGCATACATAATAGATCCTATAGCCGAAGCGTATGAAATATTTTTGCATGCGCTGTTTCTCATAGGAGGCGATGAAGTACCTTGTGACTTACTCAAGTTAAGCTTTACTTGGGCAGAGATGGTGGATCGTTCCAGTCGTTTTGGAATTTTCCATATAAAATAATTTCAAGATTTTCTCATGTAACTACTTTGATTTAAACCAATTAACCGCGTTTGAGCCTTATCGAACGGTAGATCTGATCCAAGAATATATGAGCACCATCCAAGTCCCCCTAAATCTATCATATAGCAAACTTCTTCCAAGATAGGATTTACATCTGTAACATGGAATATTGTTTCCCATGAGAGCAATATATCATCTTTAATTGTGACATATAGAATTAGTGAATAGGGCAGCACATACACTACAGCGCCACCTAATGAAGCTTTTTAGCCGATTATTTTAACACATATAGCTCATCAGGAATTTTGAGTGAAACCCATTTCTTGAATTTCCAATCATCAAATCGCTTATCCATTGCCTAGATGCTTCGCTTAATCCATAATGTGAACGCTTGAAGCTTCATACATGTTTAAGATATATAGGAATTCACAAAACCCTTAGGTTGCTCCATAAAGACTTCTTCGAAAGATGTCCATTGAGGAAGCGATTATTGACATCCATTGGCCATATCTCATAGTCATATGTACCGCGCTATAGCTATGAGAATCCTTATAGCTCTAATGTCTTGCAACAGGAGAAAAGGTTTCTTCATAATCAACCCCGTAGATTTTAGTTGATCGCCCTTTGGCTTACAAGACAGCTTTAAAGATGTATAACTGCACATCCATGTCATCATTTTCTTGAAAAGCCACTGCTACTAACGGTTAGCATTGGGAGAAGCTCACCTAAGACCCATACAACATTGTCTTTCAAGGATAGTATTTCCACAATTCATCGCATCAAGCCATATCTTGGATTCAGGATCCAGCAATGCCGCTTTAATAGTTAGGCGGGTTCACCGAGATCCCCTAACTCATGTTCCTCAGGCATCGATGTATAACACAATCGATCTGTGAGACGGCAGTGTCCTTGTGGACCTACGAATGGGATTATATCACTTTGAGGTTTATCAATTTCCTGATCATCCTCTCATGATTAAACTAGCGTCTACAGAAGAGATTTGTATCTTCATCTTGAATTAGTTTATGATCTTCCACACTCCCACTATGCTTTTAGAACCAAGAGCTTAGACTCCAAAGAACTCAGCATATTCGGGGAAAAGCAAACAATACTTTGTTCTCAGATGGGTTGTTTATTAGAAAGAGTATCCCAATGTTTCCTTAGTATCGCGTATGAAGATACACTTAAAAGATCTAGATCAAGTTGTCAGGTTTGGTAAGTGTATCATGCTTAACAATGCCTCACAACCCTAGATCTTAAGTAAGATAGCTTAGAGGGCTTGCCATGCCATATTTCGTATGGTGTTCTTATCAACCTTCTTAGTTGGAACCATGTTTGAGAATACTGCAGCAGTCACAAGGGCATAATCCCAAAAGGACTTTGGTAGAGTATTTTGATCATCATGGATTGAACCATGTCTACATGTTTGATTTCTCCTCTCTGACCTCCATTATTTTGAGGCGGTGGGAGGAGTGCTATGGGCAATAATCCCATTGCTCCTTTAGAATGATACCAAAAATCTAGACCTCATATATTCACCTCCAGAACAGAACATAGTGACTTAATGTCTTCCCCAGTTGGTTTTCTACTTCCTGTTTGAAATACCTTAAAGTTTCAAACACTTCATGTTTATAGTTTCAGCAAGTAAACATAACCATAACGACTGAAGTCGTCGTAATAGTGACAAATAATGGCTTCCCTGTCTTGACACAAACTATAAATGGTCACCCCCCACCCTCCCACCCCCCCCCCCCCCCCCCCTCCACAAACCCCAACATACATCGTGTGTATTAGTCCAACTACATCTTAGCCCTTTCCACTTTGATGTGAATAGGGTTTTCTGCCATCTTACCAGACAAGCATGAAACACACTTTCCTAATGACTCAATGTCAATAGTAATTGAGAAGTCCATCATGTTCAACTTTTTCAATTGCGTTTCTTGCTAATGTGTCCAAGACGCATGCACATGAGAGAAGAGTCAAAATTAATTTGGCTCTTTTGTTAGTAACTGCATACAAAGACTATCGTTTTTATTTGAACAAGACATATCAATTCAAAAAAACCATCCCGTGGGACAGCCATAAAATAAACTAGATTATTCTTTGGAAACTAGAAATAACATTGTTATCATCAAAACATTAATAAATCCATCGCAAACAACGCGAAACTAAATAACACCATCTAGTAATAGTGAGGAGCATAACTGACGAAATTTATTGTTCAAGACAAAAACTAATCCCTAGGGAGCTCTAAATGATAAGTTCCAATTGCTTCAACTGTCTGCACGATGACCACGCCACGTACAGACTCAAAGCCCCTGGTTTCAGCATTCTTACTCCCGTAGTCCTGATCGTAATACAAATATAGTACCACAACGCATGTCCCATAATCCAAGATTTACTAGGGAAGGAATAGAGTTCTATGGTGAAAATACCTGAAGTCTAGCTTCCTGAGATAACTTCTTCTTATTCACAACTCGGCGAGATACACTGGACAGTTCCTTCTCAGTGCCAACTACACCACATTAGGCTGGCAAACGGCGTCCTTTGCTGGGTTATACCTTCTTAGTGTGGAGGAGTCCTTAGGTTTATGGAGCAAATGGAGCAATGTTAGGTGCATAACCCATCTTGCCTTTACTTTACCATGACCCCATCTTAGCACTTTGAGCGGTTTATTTTTCTGGTTTTTCTGAAACCTTTCCTGCTCGTATTGCATGAAGTGCAGGATTAGCATCTCTTTAGGCATGCGTTCTCTTCATGCAGCTAAGCATGGCATGTAGTTCATTTACGGTCTTCCCCCATGGCCGTTTGGCATATTAAAATTTCTGCACGAAGTGGCAAAATTCCTTATTGAGAGAGACTAAGATAAGACACACAGCAAGGTTTTGACCACTGTTGACCGAGTCGCTCCAAGTTGTACAATGTACCCATCAACTTTAGAACATGGAGCTAACTGATTGACCTTCCTCCTGCTTGCACGTGTGAAATTCTCTCACAGTCAAGAGAAGTTCCTGTTCAGCTTGTTTAGAAAGACATAGCTTTTAGTTCCTTGAGCATGTCATAAGCAACCAAGAGTGAGGGGCATAGAATATTCGCTGGATATCTATGTCCATGGTTAACACATGAGCACAGCAACTTCCTTTTGTCCCCTTTAACCCATGCAGCATGATCTGCAAGAGCCTCAGAAAAGAACTTGCTGTCCAGGTTGAGCAACTGGTGGCAAAACAGAATAAGGGATGCTCAAGGTAATTTCCTTGTCTCAGTTGAAAGTACTAAATCTAGTTGTCTGTACCAATCAATGAAGTTGGGTCCAATAGAGTTTTTGTTTCTTGAAGAAACTCTTGAATACCGAATGTTTCCGACTGAGGTAGTCAATCTCCAATAAAGTTCAAACAATTAGTATTTTCGAAAATTAAATTCTTATAGAATTAACTACCCAATTAATTTACTAAATAAGACTAAGATCCAACTTGGCAGTCCCACTTATGTAACCCAAGGTCTGACCAGATGTAAACAAGTGGGCAAGAGGTAAGCGTCGAGCGTTAAATTGCAATTTAATGCAACTCTTAGTTTATGATACTAGTCAAAACATTAGTCAGCATGTAATAATGTTAATAGCAATGTTTAGTATCATTTTAATGCCTCGTCCAGGGTCGTGACAAAGAGGACTCGAATAAGTACGACCAACAAGAACGTGTGGAATAAATTCGTCAAAGGTCTGAACCAGTAGGGTGAAATCAACCATGGTTTTGGTAGGGGTCCAGGGTCTGACAAAGAAGACTCAAACCAGTTCAACGTGTTCTACGATAGGATGGCATAGACTTAAAATTTTCTAGGGGTATTCACATATATGTGTCAAAACGTGTACAAAGAACATGTAAACAACTTGTACCACTAATTTAAAAACTTTTAAATAGTGACCCTGTAGTGAAATGCATGGTTTCAACGGTAACTCAATCAACTCGCAAAGAAGCGGAGAAACAGGTCAGCGCGAGGCTTATTAAAACCTTATTTCTTTTGGAAAAAAACAACCCGCCTTAAAACTTCTTTATCGTCTGTTCTAAGTGTTGAAGCCGTACTTCCCATAGTCCATAGCGTCCAGTTTTTAATTCATGAAAACCATGTTTCAATAGTTTAGTCTTATTAATTTTCACAAAAACATTTTTCACACCGAAACAAATGGTTGGTCCACCTATGGAGCATGCATTAGGCGTTTAAAATTAAATAGACTACTTAACATCATCTTTTAGTCATATGGGCATATTTAATTAGGCGGTAAACATTTAGACATTAATAATCATGCATACTAAGATTCATAATTAAAAAGAAGACATTAAGCATACAAGTAAACATGTAAAATCAAGAGATCGTCTCGCGAGTCTCCCAAATGGAGAACCACACACTATCGGGGGGGGGGGGGGGGGGGGGTTTCTGGCTAAAGTGCCTAGATTAGCCCCAATTCACCACATAGTGTGATTGAGTGAGTCTTATAGCCGAATAGGTCAATTATAAAAAGGAATCATGCAAGCTAAATTAACAATTTTAATTTTCCTTTATAACCTATATTAAACTTTTAATAGTTTTCAAGATCAATATCTACATATTTATTTATCTTATGGCAAGAATCTAAATATTAATGTCATATTTTTCTAGTAAAACATAAATAAAATCTCAAACTTGCAGCATATCATAGCATGTGTATTTAATATAGGCATGTTAAACTAGGCGTATAATTAAAACATAAAACGGTTACCCATAAAGCTAAAACGAGTTGACACGTGATTCCACTGTTGGGATTTATCATCTATGTAACCAAGTTACTACGAGTACCAACGGATTTGGATCATAGTAATAGCATATGTTTAACACAACTAAAAGGTAAATAGAAACGCCTACCCTTTAAGCCAATGATCAATAAAATGAATTAAGCACTAAAACAATCCCTCTACGGTTGCTCACAACAATCACGTCAACCGAACACTTAAGCTTGCTAGGCTTAACTTCACAAACCCAACACCTCGTTTTAAACCGAATACTAAACGCACTCCTTTGAACCTATGTCGAAAATCAATCACGAATTAGGTTTGTAGGTAACCCTAATTAACCTAAAAACCCTAAAACGAATTAGGAATTAATAAAACAAATTCGGTAGTAATCAAAACAACCAAACTCGAAACCCTTTTTCTTTAGCAGCTTACTTGCGTGATCAAACAGAACAACAACAAACAAATGCTGCCTTGATGAAAACGAACCCTTTGACAACCTTAGAGAAGGGCCAGGCTTTTCGTGTTTAGGAATAGAGAAGGAAATCGAAATCTGTTTAGGTTTTCTTTTGTAGTAGCGTGTAGAATGAATTAGGGGAGAGGGGTATTTATAAACCCTTAACCCTAGTTGTGATAGACTTAGGAATACAAGTCACAAGCTTATCAATAGGAGATCATTCTAGTTGATTTTCATCTTTAAGACAACAACAAGATTGTGTCTTAATTGGTTTAAGTCCTTGTGGTTTATATTAACGTGAAGTATTAAACGTGTTCTCCGTGTATTAACGTGTGTGCCCCCAATAGGCTCACATATTCGTAATGTATTTGTGTTATTCGACTACCATAATCCAACAGCTCCCACTTGGGAGTTGGAGTAGCACCTAACACTCATACCTATAATTGGCAA
>BQNB010081048.1:0-29745 GCA_026074375.1 Tanacetum coccineum
TTCATGGAGAGAATTCTATACCTTGACAACTCTCTCATTCAAATCAAAGTATTATGCATGAAACTTCTATCGATGAAGATGACATAAGAGGTCTAGTTCGTGATGCTTTAGGTAAAATTTCCTTACTTTTGAATAACACACACAAAAGTGATTCTAGGCTCTAAGGGAATATCGACGAATCTAATGAAGAACCTACTCAAAGTTCTAAAGATAAAGATATTTCATACAAAATGCTTTTAGGGGAATGTGACAAAGAATTATATCTTGGTTGCAAGTATTTAAACTTGTCCTTCACTTTACACTTATACCATGTAAAATGCATTGGTGGCATATCTAATAAGTGCTTCAGCATGTTGCTAGAGCTTTTTAGGGATCATTCTCATCTTAACGTGTTACCGAAGTCCCTGCTAATGAAGCCAAAAAGTTAACTAAAGATCTTGGGCTCGGCTATGAGAAAATTCATAAATGTCCAATTGATTGAATGCTTTATTGGGATATGAGAAAAGATAAAAAAATCATGTCATATATGCAAAGCTCAAAGATATAAATCTTTTATAGGTGATAAAGTAGGGGAGAGTTCAAAATCTAGAAAGTCTAATAAGCCAGAAAAGGTTTTGCGTTATTTTCCTTTGATTCCAAGGCTCAAAAGGATGTACATGTATGAAAAAACATCAAAGGAAATGAAGTGGCATGACGAGGGTCGAACAAAAGATGAAAAGTTAAGACACCCTGCAAGTGCTCTTGCTTAGAAGGCATTTAATGCTCGATACACCGAATTTGCATCTGATCCTCGTAGTGTTAGGCTTAGCCTTGCTAGTGATGGGTTTAATCCTTTTCGCACAATGAGTACAACAAAATTACAATTCCGAGTCGTGACTTCCTTACAATTTACCCCGTGGTTATGCATGAAAAGACAATCTGTTAATCCTTTCATCCATCATACTAGTGGAGAAAGCCGCTGGAAATGATTGACCTTTTATCTCTAACCTCTATATAAGACTTAAGTTGTATGGGGGTGGGATCGACCTATGATGCTTTTTTTTAACAACACTTCAAGTTAAGAGCTTCACTTCTTTGGATCGTAAACGATTTTCCCGCCTACGTTAACTTATCGGGTTGGAGCCCAATTTGTGTGAATTTGACTTGTTCAACTTGGTTAAAGAATTGTAGAGGGTTTTGTTATATGGTACATCATAGATGGTTAGAGGAAAATCATAATTATTGATTACAAAAGGATCGATTTGATGCTACATATGACTAGTGTGGAGATTTCTAACTTTTTGCAGATTTTAAAAAATCTTAAAGTACCCGACGGATATGCTTCACATGGATACTATCTGTTAGATGTTATGTTTGCTAAGTAGATATCATACGAAATCTATATGAATAAAGGAGAGGAGCGAGAGAGTATTTTTATTATTTTCTAAATTTTCATTTCAAAAGGGGAAAATAGAAATGGGAGGGAGAAGTGAGTGTTACAAAGACAAGACATGTATATATACTCCTCCAAGATGAGTATATATACTTATTACTAAACTATTTATATTTTTCTTAAACTTAGTCAAACCTTGGTCAACTTTACTTAACTTTGACCAATATAAACTTTATTACATCATATCTACTAATAAAACTATAAACTAAGCTAAGACCAATTCCTAATAATAATTAACACTTTTATCGTTCCTAACAATCTCTCCCTAAGGGTTGATTATTACGAAAAGTTATGGCTTTTCAAACTTGGCTTTCAAACTTTCCCATATTTCTGGATCAGCTGCGTTGATCTTTGGGGCTTTGCCTTCATAGTCAGATACAATTGTTGTTGAAGATCAGCAGATGATTTTGTAGCAGTTGAAGAGCGTGATTTGGGGTACAGATTGAGAGTTGTATTCTGCATATGCTGACGAAACAGTTCTTTAATCATTTTTGGTGCATGAGCTGCGAATGCCTTGGATACCATACCAGATATGTCAACGAGAAAGACTTCTCGATCCTTGTCAACTACAAGCTTAACTAAACAAGGCATCTCTTTTTTAATTATTTCATTTGTTTTTGTAACTGTCAGCTCAGCAACAATTGTGTTACAGTGCTGTAGAACTTCCTTAATCTTTTCAGCAAAGAATTCTCAAGTGATGAACTTGTTCTTGATATAAGAATGAATTAATCCTCTTCATCTGCAGATGCCAGCAATACTTTCTGGTAGATTTCTTATTCTGTGAGAGAAAGATTTCTTTTAACGTGTTGTTGTGGAAGGTGTCTTAAAGGATGTAGCAGTTGTTGGTGTGACAGTAGCAACTAATTCCTTTAAAATTGTTTTATCTAAAGATAAATCATTCCTAGGAGATCTAATGGGTGAGGGAATTGGTGTCTGCTTCTGCTCTTTCCTAATCTCCCGACTACTCGACATATCAACAACCTCTTTCTTCGTCACAACTTCTTTATTCTTCTAAGCACTAGTACCATCAACATTTGTGTCCTTCACAATCTCTACAACTTCCTTTTCTTTCTCAACCTCTTCATCTTTCTTTGTCTTCTCATCATCATCACACACATGTTCTGGATGTTCCTTATAACTCCCGGGCTCTAACTTAGATCCAGTATCATAATTATTATCATTAAGCACAGTATCAGCAAATGCACTTGTAGAAGATTCCTTATCTTCTTCACCATCAACCTGTTTATCAATCTCCTCCTGTGCTAACATTTCTTAGACCTTAGCAACATTTTCTTTGGCTTCAGCTTCTAAAGCAGTTTTGTGTAAAGTTAGACTCAAAATTGTTGCTTTAGCCATTTCATCTCTTTCTCTATCATCTCCAGGAGGTGGAATGGATGGTGTACTTTGTTTCTTCTTTTTGATAATGATTCTTCTTGAACTAGATTCTCTAGCAGTCTGCTTCATCTTCTTCATCTCCTAAGGACTAGCAGAAACGGTAGGCGTCCTAGGGGCTCTAGGTGTATTCCTATTCATTCCTTGGGTAGAAACAACCGGTTGCGGTTGATTCATTAGAACGGCTACTTTCATAAACACCGTCTTATACTCCTTAAAATCATCCCGTTGTCTAAGGTAGCGAAAGATCCTTTTGACCTATTTGAGGTGTTTTTCAGTTAGGCGTGCCTGATAACGCGCACATACAAATGTCGCAAAGGAAATATCTGGTCTACTAGCATTAAGATACATAAGTCCCCCAATCATACTACGATATTTTGTTTGATCTACTGGGGTACCCTATAAATCTGCATCTAGTTTAGTAGTAGCCATTGGTGTGCTAACAATATCACATTTTTCCATCTTGTGTTTCTTAAGAATATCCATGGTATATTGTGATTGACATATAAAGATACCCCGGGGAGATTGATGAACTTGAAGTCCGAGAAAGAACGTCATTTCGCCAATCATTGACATTTTAAAATTGTCTTTCATGAGTTTTTCAAATCTTTTTGCAAAAACTGGTTTAGTTGACCCAAAAATTATGTCATCGACATAGATTTGAACTAACAAAATGTCATCCCCGTGTCTTCTTGTAAACAGAGTCGGATCAACAATACCTTTTGTGAAATGGTGTTCGATTAGAAACGAGGAAAGCTTGTCATATCAGGCTCTCGGGGCTTATTTGAGACCATATAGAGCTTTCTTAAGACGATAAACGTGATTTTGAAAGTCTGGATCTACAAAACCATTAGGGTGTTGAACAAAAACCTCCTCTTTCAGTGGACCGTTCAAGAATGCTGTTTTAACATCCATCTGGAAAATTGGGAAGTTCTTGTGAGCCGCATATGCCACAAAGATTTTGACAGCTTCAAGTCTTTCAACTGGTGCAAACGATTCCTCGAAATCTATTCCCTCTTCTTGACCGTATCCTTTGGCAACTAAACGAGACTGGTTCTGAATAACTGTGTTTTCAGCATCAGTTTTATTTTTCCAAATCCATTTGACTTTGATTATGTTCTGCCAACAGGACATTCGACAAGTTCCCAAACATCAAGACGTTTGAACTAGTTAAGCTCATCTTGCATGGATTCAATCCAGCTGTGATCAAGCATAACGTCCTTGATATTTTTTGGTTCAATCGTACTTACTATAAGCGCATACATACAAACTTCTGCATCCGTTTGGAGTCTTTTCCTTGACATTACCGGCTTTGAGGGATCACCAATCACTTGTTCAAGTGGACGATTCTTAGTCCATATATCAATTGAGCGATGATGTTGGTGAAATTGATGCATATTTGATGGATCCTGATATGTTGAAGAAGATTCAGCAACATCGAATTCAGGAGTTGGTGGTGCATTATGAAACATATTTCCATCAAAATCTGCAACGTCTTCTTGAATAAATTCATCGACAACTTCATTCAAGACTGGAGAGTTTGGTTCAATGTCAATTTGTTCTTCGGAAGAGGATACTATTTGAGGAGCATCATCCTGTTCAACGATGATTGACGATGATGAAGAAGTGTGGTCATTATCAAGAGTATTAGCAGCGGAATTATCAGACACTTCTTGTGATCTCATCGCATAGTATTCTTCATACATAGGACCAAACAGATTATCCAAGTCTGATGTAGAAGGTACGGATTGTGAATCTTCTGATGAATTATTGAAATTCACGCAGTTCATCCCGGGTTCTAAATTGTTGCATTCAGAAGCCATAGCCGTGAGTTCATCAAACTTGACATGGATCGTTTCCATTATCTTTTTAGTTCGGCGGTTATAGATACGAAATCCACGTGATGACTCAGAATAACCAACAAAAATACTAATGTCAGCCTTTGGTTTCATCTTCCCAAGATCATCATGATCATTTGTTGGATAACAAAAGAGATCCAAACACATGAAAGTATTGAACATTAGGTTTTCTACCACAGATCAACTCATACGGAGTTTTATTACGCCGAATGTGTACAATAGAGCAATTATGAGTAAAGCAAGCAGTAGCAATGGCTTCGGCCCACAAAAATTCTGGTACATTAGAAAAGATAAGAATTCTTTGAGCAGCCTCGATGAGTGTTCGATTACGTCTTTCAACAACACCATTTTTTTGAGGCGTTCGAGCAATTGAAGTTTTATAAACAATGCCTAACTTTGCATAAAATGCCCTTAATTTCTTGTTTTTGAATTTGGTTCCATTATCAGTTCGAATTGTCAGAATTAAAGCCTTTAGATTCCTTTAAACTTGATTGACAAAATCAATAATCATATCTGGAGCCGCATCCTTGGTGATTAGAAAATATACCCATGTGTACCAAGAATAGTCATCAACGATCACGAGAATATATTTCTTGCCATTGATACTTGTGACTCTCATTGGCCCACACAAATCCATATGAAGTAATTCGAGTTTGGATTCTGTGCTTGGAACCAACTTAGGTGGAAGTGAAGCTTTCTTGCTTTTACCCTGTTCACAAGCTGAACATAAATGGTTTTTGTGGTACTTAAATTTCGGAAGCCCATCAACTAGATCGTGTGAAGTGAGTTGGTTAATGGTGCCAAAATTCAAATGAGACAACCGACGATGCCATAACCAAGATTTTGTTGATGTGGTTCTGGACATTAAGCACACGAGAAAAGAAGCCGCCATCTCAAAAATGGAGATAGTATAAAGATTTGAATCTCGAGAACCCGTAAGTAAATCATCTCCTTCTAAATTCCGAACATAACACGTGTTTGATCGAAAGGCTACTTCTAAATCTTCGTCACAGAATTGTCTAACCGAAAACAAATTGTGCCCAAGGCCTTCAACATAATATACATGACAAATAGTGAGATTGCCTTGAACATAATCTTCATAGCCTGTAATTGCAGCGAAATGATAAGCTAACTGTTCCCATGAATTTCTCAATGAAATTTCTTAGCAGTTGAAGATTGCCAGTCATATGCTTTGAGCATCCGTTATCAACAATCCACAAAACAAGCTGGATTACATGCATTACATGAAACAAATGCAGATGGAGGAGTGGGTGGTTTGGTTACCCATTTATGAGAGGTAACCGGTGTTTTAGACTTAGATTTAACACTGGTTTGACGCTGATGCACATTAGTTTGTGATTTCTTAGTTTTGTTCTTGGGTGTCTAATTAAAACCTTGTTGATATTCAAACCACTTTTGCCATTTTTTGCTTGTTGCTATTTTATTGTTCGTGTAACTACTAAGTATCCTACTTTGACTAGATTTGTAAGATAGTGACGACACACTCGAGACCTTATTTGTTGTTGTTGGAGTTTTAGCAACACTGAATCTAGATTTTTCAACTACAGATGTAGCTCCTAAACCCTTAGATTTTGCTACTACGGGGGAAGTGAATAAGGCTCTTTTAACACTAGATTTCCTAGTCAAAGCATGACGTGTGTAATACCCCCAAATCTGGGTAGCAGCGGAATGTTGAATATCTGAGGGCGTTACTTCATAGATCAATAGCACAAAATATGAGAACGACCACTAAACGTGTCGTTTTTAAAAAAATACATTGGATTAACAAAATACTTGTTCATTACATAAGCTCATGGCTTCAAATTGTTCGACAATAAAGGTAAGTAGATGAGCTCTTAGTATTCTTCAAGACACTATTCTTTGATTTATTGTCCTTAGACTTGTGTCTTCTAACACTATTTGAACTGCCTACACCTGTGGAATTGGAAACATTTATGTTAACCTTAGAATCCGGTGTGTTTGTGTCTTGCTGATTGAGCTTATACACCCCTCTTTCAATTACATTTGCATTGTGTTGTTGTTTTCTCTCAATTATGGAAGTAGACTGTGAAGTGACTGGGTTTGGCCTATCTGAAGTAACTTTAGTGTTTGACACGTTCTTAGCCTTAATGTTGGGAGTTTTTGGTTGAATGGGTTGTTACACAATAGGAAGTTGTCCCTAAGGTCTCTAGTTTGGCAAACTTAGTGTTCACATATTTTCCTTTGTCAATCGTCTTAAGCTTACTCTTAGCTCAGAAATTGTCATCAAAAGATCTTGATTTTGAGCACGAACATCAACATAATCATATGTCTTTTGATTAACATTTTCAATCATTTTAGTAATTTCATTTTGATGCTGAGCCCGTGTTGCTTTGATTGAGTTAAAAAGCCTTTGAAATTCAAGTTTAATATTTTCTCTTTCTTTAACAGTAGACTCAACTTGATGTTTTAGCAACACGTTCTCATCATGCAATGTGGATAACTTTGCTTTCCAAGAGACATCACAAGCCATTTTCTCTTTTTGATGTTGCAATTTGAGTTCAAAATCAATACTTTGAGCTTGTGATCTTTAAAAATTGTTTTCAAGAATTTTGATTCTTTTGAGCCAAATTGCTTGGATATAATGGTATCGCTTTACTTTTCTCAAATTAAACTTTTAACAACTCATGTTTTTGTTGTTCTACCGAAAGCAACACAATCTCGGATTTCACTTATCAAGGATACTTCCAAAAGTCGATCAATTTCATTTTGCAAAATAATTTCTGTTGGAGATTTTTCATTGACTTTTTGTTTCATTGTCACAAAAATATTTAACATTTTCTGCACTTCCTCAATGAGTTCTATTTTTATTCACTTCAAATGTCTTGTTAAAGTTCTTGACATCGGTATCAAAATCGGTTTCTATAAAACTCTCTTATTCATTTTGGCTATCAGACAAACCATCTTGTTCTGTGTCTTGAATTTTCTTTTATTATATCCTTGTTTTAGAAACAGATAATTGTTCTCTAATGTGTCATCATTTTTAATAACCTGACTCACGTTTGCTTTTTTGGGACTTGTGATTCGATGGAAATCTTTAGACTTAGATCCATTTCGTAGTAGAAGGAATTGAAAAATATGTTTGTTCAGCAGAAAGTTTTTGTTGAGGAACAAATGTTTCATAAAGTGCATTCAAGTTTTCATAATCAATTTGAACCATTCTGTACCTCATTTTGTTTCGACTTTCTTCGGCATCCTCTAAATTTTCCTCTGAATCAGTTGAATGAATTACCAACTTTATTTACTATGAATTAAACCACATCTTATCATTTTAGGTTTCGTGTTGCAATGGCCTTTATTGAGATGCATAGGTTTGTATTACCCAACCAGCTTTTAAGAAAAGGTATCATAAATCTTTATTTGGTTCTTTTCTAAGCATCGTGAATCATTGAATTGATGACCCATTTTCTAAAAATTTGATCTTGAGAACTCAGTTCTCTTCAGTCAAGGATATTATCAAGACTTATCCGATCTTATCGTTCTTTTAAAAGCCTTCTGTTTCAAATGAGTTTCATGTTGAATTATTACTTTTTTCATTTTTATTTTTGAGAAAATCATTTTGGAATTTTTCTTTTTTTTTTTAAAGTAAGTCATGTATCACTTATCCATTCTTAATTCACGGTTCCAATTTCATCCATGTTTCTTTTTTATGTTGAGTATTGACATTGTGTTTGTCTTAAAGTTTGACCGATCCTTAAACGTTCTCCAAGTTTCCCGTTGTAGCAAATCTTTTTTCTTTTTAAGCTCATTATTTAAACGTTTTTGATTTTCAGCTTCACGTTGAACATTGTATGCTAGCATTTATATTTCATGATATTCGTAATGAGCAGTTGAATCATGTTCAGACGTGCCACCATTATTTACCACAAACAGATCATCAAATATGATATTAGAATATATTTGATCATCATCCGTTGTTTGAATAATAGTTTTACGTTTCCCATGACTCACTTGTTCATAAACCTTAGACGAAGCATGTACTTGGCTAACAGCCTTTGCATCATAGGATGGTACATTCTCAGCATTATCATCAGCTGGTTGGAGTCGAGCCATTAACATGACTGTTGGAGTTAACTCTTCCAAATCTTCTCCATATGAAGTGTCAAGCATGAAATCATTCTCTTCATTGCCGAGGTTGCTGCCAGCTTCATCTTTCATAGCTAACAACATTTGTTCTCTGAAATACTTTGCATCATGAACTTTTGGTTTCTGTCATTCACGAGCATTTAATGACCCTTTCTCATTGCAATTTAACACTAAACATTTTGCTTTGCTTGAAGTTATGACTCAGTTCGTTGGAACACGCTGAAGAATTCTGATTGCTTTATCACCTGTATTTCTTAGTGTTAAAAACCTTGAGTTCTGTTTTCGCCTGCTCATTCTTGTTAGCAATTTCACCTATCCTGCATTCTTGGTTGTATGTCAATGACCATCCTAAAAACCACAGCTTGTTTCCTTGTTGTTGGAGGAAATACGAAGAAAGATGATATTGGTGGGTGTAGAAAACTTTTAATGAGATTGCATGAGCGGAGTAGTAACATCTAAAAAGCAGTTGTAAGGCTTATCTCTTGCGAATCGCCTGTAACTCCCTTCATATTCATCCATCATAATGTGCGACATGTCATGGTTATGGAGAATAAGATGAGTTTACATGAGAGTGCGATGAAGAGTATTTGCACATGTGGAATAAGCAGCTAAAGGATTCTTGATTCTTGGACTTTCCTTCTGACTTGATGCGCTTGGGAACTGTGGTTCAAATGCACAAAGAATCATACAACTCATCTATAATAGAGTGCTGATCGTTTGATTGTGACGAAACATCATGGTAACTTTTGCTCCATTCTGCGTTGCAAGCAATTGAGAAAAACTTTTGTTGATTGCCACGGTATTGGACGACATTAGAGACGATTCTATGATGTTCACAAGTGTTATCAACCTTTCATGACAGAGTCTTAAAGATTTCCTTCTTTTGCTGGCAAACTTATCAAACTCATCTATAAGGCGTTAGTGAGTGTGTCTTACATGTGTAGTATTTATAAGATCATGCATCAACCTTTTGTTTTGTTCGCTACTTTTCTTTAGCATTCTTACATGCATCCAACTAAATGTTGTATATATCATTTGGTATTGCACTTGGAGAGATAATTCATCGACCTAACATTCAGCAAGGTATTGATTACTTGTTTTGCCCTCTGCTCTTTTGGAAAACGGTTTAGTATTTGACTACTGTGGATTTGTTGGTATCAAAACCATGGTTTTGTATAAGGGCCATAGTTTGATCGATTCACATTTCTTCCCCATCTTAAGCTTTGTTATACAAAAACCTTCTGAATCGAATTTCCTTTGGAATATATTATCCCTATTTTACAAGCATTGGAGGTCTTTCATTAGCTCCTAACTCAGCGAGAGTTTGTTGATTGGAGTTGGTTGAATTACTAGAAGTAGACATGTTGTATCAAATGATTTCAAAGCAAACTTGGATCGTTTTAGAGATAAATTATTCGTTAATCATTGATGAAATAATAAAAAAAAATTTGCTTGAAAAAAAGTTAACAGATGCAAATAACACCTTGTCTTGCATTACTCTTTAAATCATTTTTTGTTACGAAACCCAAACAATAAGTTACGAAACCTCTTGAATGTGTTACGAAACCTCTTGCCTGCGTTATAAACCTCTAAAATAGTGTACAAAACCTCAAAACTGTAATAGAAACCTCTTGTTATCAAAAAATCTATGTTACCGAAAACCTTTCTATATGGATACTGAAATATGATTTACGAATCCAAAACCAAGATTTTGATACGAAACCTCTGATTTACGAAACCACAAAGAATACAAAAGCTTCCACAGTATATGAAACCCAACGGTTACCGAAAGCTCAAGTATACGAAACCTCTTTTCGTAAATGCCAAATAAACTCTACTTTCGTACAATCACAAGAAATCCCTTACTTTCGTGAATTCGTAGCTACGAAACCTAAGAAAAACTTACTTATTTGATCTTTTAACGATTTAAAACGAATTAACTAAACGTTATCCCTTCAAATTAACATGTTTCTATGTTACGAAAGCTAGATTTATCGTTACGAAAGTAATTCTACGGTACGAAAGGTATGGAAATGACTTACGTTGACAGTTTATGAAAGATTAGATTTCTACCTTTTATGAAAGCTTTAAATTGTCCTAAGAAATTAATTTCCCGGCCTAATCTAAAAAAAATAAGAAAACAGTTACCGAAATAACTATCTTCATAAATACGAAAGCAAATCATTTCTATTTTTTCGATCAATATGAATTCAAAATAACATGTAATTTTCATATCGAGGTTTTAATTCTAAATTGATAGTTATGAAAGCGTAATGTATTGCGGTTTTTTAAGATCAAAATACAAATCAAATCGACAAAACTAATCCCATACGAAAGCTACTGTTCATCCTTACGAAAGCTAGATCGATCGAATTTCTTGCAATTAGGCTCGATTTGATCATGAAAACCACACGAAGATCTATTCTCGGCGATAGGATTAGATTCTCACTTGTAGGATGTTATGTTTGATAAGTAGATATCAAACAAAAGCTCTTAAGAATAAATGAAAGGTTCTAGAGAGTATTTTCATCATTTTCTAAATTTTCATTTTAAAAGGGGAAGATAGAAATGAAAGGGAGAAGTGAGTATTAAAAAGACAAGACATGTATATATACTCCTCCAAGATGAGTATATATACTTATTACTAAAAATTCTATTTTCCTAAAAACTTAGTCAAACTTGGCAACTTTACTTATCTTTGATCAAGAATAGGACTTTATAACATCACAACTACTATAAATACAAATATCTATGACCAATTCATAATAATTACACACTTTATCGCTTCCTATCACAATGAATTACACATAAGATTCTCAGGCTCCACGCCCTCCCCTCAATTACAATTGGCGTGGTTGAAAGAAAAAATAGGAATTCTCTTCTCAAGGAAATGAGTAGTCGACTATGTTGTTAGAATGAGCAATCGTGACCTCATAAAAAGTTTTAGTGGTAAACGCCCATAGATACTTT
The DNA here is from genome assembly GCA_026074375.1 of Tanacetum coccineum. Taxonomy (NCBI): domain Eukaryota; kingdom Viridiplantae; phylum Streptophyta; class Magnoliopsida; order Asterales; family Asteraceae; genus Tanacetum; species Tanacetum coccineum. The sequence goes on from BQNB010081048.1 coordinate 11,779, forward strand.
AAACACGCTCATTCTTAACCGAATCCTAATTAGAGCAATCCTAGGAAAAACACCATACGAACTCTTGTGAGGTAGTAATCCTACTTGTTACCCATAAAGATTCAAGCCTAAAACAATATCCGGAGGTCGAGGAGGATAGAAATAATAAGTAGCCATATTATTGATGTTGAGAGAAAAGTGTAAAGAGGGAAAGATGTATGTTTTCTAGAGAGAGAACACGTCAAACACCTTAATGATACTAAATGCATTGTATCTCACCCTCCTATGGATGTAAGTTATAGGAGTGTATATATACGCTACTTATCATATTATTGACGTTTCTAGTCCTTGCGTATCTAACAAATATTAATCTAATGTAATTTCGTATAAGTCGACATATTTTAAGGCTAACAATCTTCCCCCAATATGTGGACATATGGAATTACTTACAATGTTCCTAACAAGTACATATACAACATAATATAATGACATCCAAGGAGCTTCCAATGCTGTAGATGACGTTTGTGTCTTCTTGTCTTGATACTTGCACTCCAACTTGGATCTTCTGTGTCTTGACTTGTTCTGGGACCATTGTAGGATGCTTGAGTGGATTAATTTTCCACTAATTCATGCTGCATGTCTTGAAAAGCTTTCTTCATAGACTTCTTTTTTATGAAGATTATGAATCAGCTTCCCCCCCAAACCAACATCTGTATCTTGAGCAGATTCTGAAACATTGTTGTAACTTAGACGATCTTCTAACATTGACATTTAAAGTGCACAGTGGAATTTTTTCAAAGAATCATCCAATACCTGAAGTACACAATTTATCCCTTTTAACAAAGTCAAAACCGTAGCACCAAAATCAATTAAGACCTGAAAATGCACTTTTCTTCCTCCAGGATAGTGCTGATGTGAATTGCTTCTCAAAATTCACAACTAAGTCCGTAATCGGAGTGTGAGCAATTGACATTTAAAGAGTCATCCTTCATATGTGTACATCTTACATCTAATACTGCTTCTATACTGTATCATGACATTTGGTCTTGGTGAATATCCGTTTGGGGGTACATGTAAGAAATCAGCAATAAATCTTCTCACGCTTGCAGATGTACACATTTTCCCCCATGATGGTTGCGAACTCTCGGAAGCATCATTGTCGTGTACGTTCATATACTCGAGAAGTTCTTGTCATAAGCACAAATCTTGATATACAAAAGAATCATTACCCTCTTGACTTCAGAAACCGTAGAGGAGATGAAGCAAGAATCAAGAACACTTGGTATAATCAAGGTCTTGTGAATGAATGTCATCGAAGAACTTTGAAGATTTTGCTTAGACTGTGAAGTATCTTTGTCTTGGAATAGCACAAAAATACCCGTGAGAAGTGCTGATTACATCTCAACCTTTAAACTCTCTGGCTAACTTACCAACCTCGTATTCTGTCGGCTATTGTAGTGATCACTTGGTGAAGTAAACCCGATATTCCAAACTTGAAACTGAAGTAAAATCCCCCAAATTTGTTACTTAATCTTGCACTATTGTTGATTGAAGAACGGTGCAGAAGAAAATCTCTAAGTACCTTATACCCAACATCAAAAGTATAAGAAGTACAACACCTCTTGAAATTATCCACATCGACATCTGCGTGTGACACTGAGTACTACAACGTAACTCCTTTAAGTGATAGTTATCCAGGTCTTCATCCAACCACCCCTTGACTTCTGGAAACTAGATAATCCAAGTCTTAATCATAACTGTATACGTTCAATCAAGTCATCAATCGATAGATTGGGTTTAAAGAAAATGGATAGAAAATAGAAGAAAGTCTCGATGATGAAATAAGTAGACGCCTCTGTGAAATTCAACTTCAATTGCAAATAAGAGATACCAAATCAACTCCGTGATCACTTGTCATCGTAATCCGAATCTCTAGCCGTTTTGTCATTTAAGTGAATCTTTTCAGGATCGTTTTGGGATTAAGTGTTGTTGTTTGTGTGTGGTGGGTTGTTATGGTTGATGTTTGTATCGAAAGTGAATCACCAAAATTGGATAAATTGAAAAAATTACATTTTTCGCTTGATAAATTTCACATTTCGCTTGAAAATGTCACATTTCGCTTGAAAATGTCACATTTCGCTTGGCAGTGACATATTTCGCTTGGCAGTGACATATTTCGCTTGGATATTGCATATTTCGCTTGACTGCATGCATATTTCGCTTGACTAATGCATGTTTCGCTTGAATGTTGCATATTTCGCTTGACAATTTGACATATTTTGCTTGGTGTTGCATATTTCGCTCAGGATTGCATATTTCGCTTGAAATTACATATTTCGCTTTGCATATTTCGCTTGAAACAACCTGTCATATTTCGCTTGAAACATGTTTCGCTTCATTCAAAACATATTCCGCTTCATTCAAAACGGACTTACGGATAAAAGTTATGGATGTTTTATATTACCCTTTTTTCACACAAGAGTTCTAATCAAACGAATGAATAATAAAATTTGGGCAGAGTAACGTTAGTCAAAAGCGTAATGTCGTAGGTCTTTCATAAACGCCACCTGTTATGTCAAATCGCATGAGCAAATACGCAATGAACTTTGATCAAAACGCAACGAGTCAAAATGCAACGCGTCAAAACGCAACGAGTCAAAACGCAACGAGTCAAAACGCAACGATTATGATCAAAACGCAACGATTATGATCAAAACGCAATGAACCAAAACGCAACCAAAAAATCAATCGCCAACATGAAGATGTCAAAAACGCACGTGACACCCTTCTTTTAGTCTAAAACGCTAGCCAATGGGAAAAATCATCAAACATTCGTGAAAGCTACGAAATGATGTAAAACACATTGTAATGATGCAAGGGATAGATCTAGCCCTGAACAAGTACAAATCTTTAACACTTTTAACCATAAACAAAGATCAAATCTTGATTTTTCCTTGCTATTTTTTCGAACCAAAAATAACCCACGAAATTGATTCTTTTTACACCACATTAATCTGTAGAATAAACTACACGGATTCCCCTATGCCTGGTGCCAATAGTAGATCCCGCTAATACTTACTTCATAACAGTCGATCACGAAATCGGAACTAGAAAATGAGGAAAGCGAGGGTTGTTCTAGAGAGAGAAGTAGAGAGAGTCTTGAAGACGAGAAAAGAGAAAAGATATTACTAGATATTGTGAACAACTTTGCAACTAACTCTTTTTTAATAGAACATAGTTTATATATCCCGTCGCGTTAACTGCTACGCGCGGGTATTTAACTAGGAACGGGCTGGGTTTGCTTGGGATTAAACCCGAAACAATATTACCATTATTAGATTAACTATCGAGCCGATTTCCCGTTATTATTATTTTACCAATATTTACTAATTAAAGATCGAAGCTCCATGTAAAGTGACACGATACTTCCTGCCACGACTCAATATAAGTAAGGCTAACTCATACCTCAATAAACAAGGATTTACAATGTTTTTCTAGGGGTGGGTCGCCCTGTGATTCAAAGCTATATTCCAACAGCTGCAATAATTGCTTACAAGGAATACATGTCAATTCCTATTGTCCTACATGAACATGTCATTAGTCTACCTACATCCCAACACACAGAATCACACGTGAACTTGAAATTGAGACTTATTTGCTCCGTCATTGCACCTTCTTCAATATGCTTCTTTCTTGATGGATTCCATTGATTTTAGGGTTGTTGTCAATACCTTCTCTGTTTCTGCATTCCTTGCAGCAACATCCCTTTAATTTTCTGGTCTATTAATGTTATTGGCAAAAAAATAGATAGCATCTTGGCGTCTTGTGGGGGTTCAGCTAAACAATAACATTTCCATAGATGTTTTTGGGTAGAACCTTCAATGAACTTCTAACCCTATCCACTTCTTCTGGGGACCATCGTAGTGTTGAGAAAAACCAACTCTTGAAATTATAGGTCGTATAACTGTCAGATCATCCACTCCACTGTCAAATTCTACGTTCTGTTTCCATCTTATGAATTTCATTTCATAGTGGAGTAAACCTCGGGCATCTGCTTCATAAGAGCACTCAAAGTCATCGATATGCACATCAGCCCTAACTGTTACTTAGGGAATTCCACCATGTCAACGTTGCAGTCTTGCAAAGTGAAGGTAAGCATACTTCACTTAGTACTTTGGGATAGTTGCTCATGGTGAACATTGTTTCATTTTCTCAAACCAAAGGTTAGTATATTACTCCTTCCTTTCCTTTGGAAATGAGTGGTTGACACGTCAGGAAAATCTTGGTAGTAGCACTCTCGAGTAACGGGTACATACCCTCCATCATTTTGGTTAGGGTTTCCATTCCCATTCCCGTTTCCATTTCCATTCCTGTTTCCATTTTCATTCTCATTCCTGTTGACATTTTCATTTCCTTGTTCACCTTTCATTTCGTCCTCAGTTTCGGGCAGCATCGTATTGCACTTCAGAGCTTCACCACTCTACTTGGTGATTCAACTGATTCAACTGCTTTCTTGTGTCATGTCCAGAACGTGTTGTAGACTTCTTCCTGTATTTCACAAGTAAAAAGATACAGTGAGGCTTTCTGGTGATAGGCGATTCAAAAATGAGTGTTTGATAGTTATTTAAGTTATGCAGCAGAATTACAATGCCCATCACATTGTCACGATAATTCACGATAAATCAAGTATTAAGACATATTTCGAAAGAGGGGGGTATATGGATATAACATTAAGATTTTAAACATCATGACATAGAAAATAAAAGTAAGATTTCATAAATGGTAGGATTTTCATACGGTAGGATTTACAATCCCTAATGCTACTACTATCACTAGGTACTACAGATCGATACAAGAGTAATGATGAAACAAATCTAAGGACGATAACCTAAGTGCTTCCTAGCACATGCCTCAAGTCTACCAAGTCTCATATGGTCATAAAATCGAAAACGACGCATCTGTCTCAACTCCCTCTGAACATGAAACTCTCTACGCTGGAGGCGGTTAACTCTCTGACTCTCACATGCTCTTAGTCTCGTATTATACTGCTCCAACGCATCTCATCTCTCCATCACTGGTAGTGACCTCCAAATCAACCTACAACAATCCTATGTACCTTATATCTCTAAATAATCTCAATAAACCTTGAAGTCTGGTGCTGCTAGGTTCCATAGCAGGAATCATGATATCTTGTACCAAATTTCCTAATGTCTCTTAGTACCCTTAATAGCTTCGTCAGCTGTTTGTGTGACAGGAGACTTGGAACATACTTCCTAACAGGCTCATGTACATCTTCATAGACAAAAACCGGTCAGACCCTCTCAGACAATCTCTACCCTTAAATGTTCTCTCGCACCGGTCTCGACCTCTTTCCTACGACATAGTCGTCAACACTACTCTAACCTTCGTCCTAGAACTCTATAGAGCATTAGAAACGCAATACACTCATCGATGCCTGCCTGAACAATTGGGATCCAATCTTCAGGCTCTGTGTAAGGATCATACTTTTATCCTCAACATCAACTCCTAAATAGTCTCTATAGGTTTCTGACGGGCTTCATGTCATCCTATGATCCTACCTCAAGATACATCATTAAATTAGAATCCTAATCCTCTTATGAGTGGTGTAAAAAGGTCAAGCAATACGGGTGAGAAGAACTCGGGTACAGGTGAAGCTATCTTTGGTACTTATGTGCGTGGTAGGGGACCTATGTCTCTTACGAGATGACCCACAGAAACAACAGTTGGAAAATCACAAGGAGAATCTAAAAAAGAATGATATGATGACGAATGTGTTGGGGTCAGTTTTCTTGTACCCTTAAGTCTCAGTTGGATTTGAATATAAAATCCCCTAAGTATAGAAAAGCTGAAGAGTGTTCAGCTCAAACCGTCACTAAGAAAGCTTCGTCGCTGAAGGATAATCTTCAGCTACAGTTCTTCGGGTACTTTATAGATCAATATCATCTTCATTCAGTCTTATGAGTGTGCAGAAAACTAGAAGACCTTAGCAAGAGCTTCAGAAACAGACTTGGCTGATATTCCAAGCTGGAAGATGGGTCTATCTCTGACAGACATTGAACTGAAATGTTTTAGCTTCTAGAGGTTTTTAAGGCGAGAAAAAAAAAAAGATTTGCTTAAAGTCAAAGGATTAAAGTTAGATCTCTTTAGTAAAGAACTCTTCTTAAGTTGGTTTGAAGTACGTTACCTTTCTTAAAGGACTTACCTTGTACTATTAAAGCAAACGGTGTTAAACTGGTAGTTCAACCAACCTTTTAATGATTGCTCACATACGTTAGGTTAAACTTGTTAAACCTAATCTCTTTGCCTTTAATAAGGTTATGAAAAGATATTAAGAGTAAAGAGCTAACTCTTCCAACTAATGTAAAACGCATTTAAGAGCTCTTTATCTCTCAAACAAACTGAACACAATCACTAAAATCTGAAGCTTCAGTTTTGATTAAGTAGTTTGTTTTCTTACTCACATAACTTTGGTTAAGTGTTTGAGTTCTTAAGAGATAACATCTTAATTGTCATTCAACCACCTTGTTATTCTGCAAGCCAGGTGTGTCGTAGATTCTTTATTTGTTTCTAATAAGAACATATACGTTGAAAAGTTACTTCTGTGTATGTTTTAAACTGTTCTTATATTGCTTTATGTATATGTTTAAAACTCACTTGGTTGCCATAATATGTGATTAAGCTTAACTTAATAAAATTTACATCATATTACAAGGGAACAACAAGTGATATCAGAGCCTTCTGGTTTGTAAAATCTTTTACTAAGTTCTTTAAAACTTTCCAAAAGCTTTTTAAAATCAAGATCCAATAACATGGCAACAGAAATACCACAAACTCTTAAATATAGAGGTGGACAACTAAATTCCACCCATATACTAGAGGTGGAAAATTTCACAAATTAGAAAAAGAGATTATTATATGTCACATAATTGGCATGAACCCTAATTTGTAAATATCATAAAAAATGGTCCCTATATACCTATGGCAGCTGGTCAAAAGAAACAAGAAGTACAGTGGACAGCAAATGAAAGAAAGGCCGCTAACTTAGATCAACGACTCAAAAGTCTTATCATGACTGTACTTCTAGATGACCAGATGAACTATTATTATGTGACAAATTGCTCTACAACAAATCGTTCATGGGATGACCCTTGATATATATCATGAGGGGCCTTCTAATGTGAAAGAAAAGTTATGGTCATGGTCCTTAAACTTGTGTTATAACACCTTCAAATTCAAATAAGGTGAAAATCTCAATCAAACTTTCACCAGATACAAAGCTTTGATGAATGAACCAGTAAATAATGGAATAATATTTTAAAGCTCCTCTAAATACTGGTTTGGAAAATAGGTTGCACAAAGAATGTGGTATGTTTCTGCCTAAGTCTCGACAACTCAAACCATGTGAAAGATTTAGCTTGTTCTCTATTTTGGGCAAAGTCAAATATGAAGAATTATCTGGATAGCAGTTTTATGAACACAAAAAAGAAAAGTTTCTTTCTTGTGTCTGCAACACCTGGTCAACTGCTTTCTTTTCTTCCTCCATTGTCAGGACTTCAAGAGTGTCCTGAAGTTGAAAAGTATACAAGAAGCAGTCATGAGTACCTAAATGACCTAGATGAAGAATATCAAGCAAGCGCTCTTTTAGACTAAATCGAAAAGATTCTTCAAAAAGGGTTACTCAATTATTCAGCAGTGCCAAAGCACTGACCAACTGAATACCTTTAATGTGGCAGGACTGGTCACTATACAGAGACTTTTTGCAAAAAACTTTAGTTCCTTCTTTTCAATCACCTTTTCACTTAAAAAACAAGGCAGTTCCTCCGATGCAACAACCTCTAAATGAGCCTACCAAAGACTTTGAAGCAATAGTACAACAAAATCAAAGGCTAAGCTAGCACTCTCAGTTTAGGTCATAGACCCTCACAATCTATAATGATAAAAAAAACAAAGGAGGATTGCAGAGAGTATGAATGGTATGAAGACGATTAGTCATCAGATGACAATGATTATGACTAAGTATAAAGCAATCAAGACTCTCGTGAAGAAATGATGCTGTCAGCAAAGAAGGTGCCAAAATATGAATGGGGTAAGAAAAATCTCTATAAGAAAGGTACATGCTTCTTCTTGAAAATAAAAGATAATGATGTTTAGAAAAACCTATCTAGATTATTTGGGTATGGATCTAAACTATGTTGACGAGCAAAGAAACAATCTTTCAACAAAAACATAGAAATCTTGTTCGAACTAATGCATGCAAAGGAACAACTTTTAGTACTAAAAACTAGCAAAACTTGATTTCTTACATATGCATCATGTAACCATTGAGAGATCTGAAAGTGAATCAAAAATTAAGAAAGAACTAAAGAGACTACAGAAATTACTAATAACATGCCTTAAAACAATTAACAAAGTAAATCGTGTATTAATGAACCAATCCTAGCAAAAGAAGAGGAATTTTGGGAGCCGATCAAATCAATGAAGATCCCTCTAGTTTTGGGCAAAAAGGCTTAGTCTTTGTGAAATATTCAGCTAACGACACAAAAGTGTCTATACCAGGTGTTGAGAGACCCTGGTTGTCTAAAGCTGAAGGCTTTATTTTGCCAAATCATGATACTGGTAGGATACTCCCTTCTGAGTCACAAGTAATCACAAACTTAAATTGCAACATCAAAAAGAAAAAATGGCTTGTGATGTCTCTTGGAAAGCAAAGTAATCCACATTACATGATGAGAACGTGTTGCTAAAACATCAAGTTGAGTCTGTTAAAGAAAGAGAAAATATTAAACTTGAATTTCAAAGGCTTTTTAACTCAGTCAAAGCAACACGGGCTCAACATCAAAATGAAATTAATGAAATGATTGAAAAAGTCAGTCAAAAGACATATGATTATGCTGATGTTCGTGCTCAAAATCAAGATCTTTTGATGATAATTTTCTGAGCTTAAGAATAAGCTTAGAATGATTGACAAAGAGAAGCATGTAAACACTAAGTTTGACTCAAATCGAGACCTTAGGACAACTTCTCTGTTTTGTAAACACGTTCAACAAAAATCTAACAATTAAGTCTAAGAACGTGCATATAAAACTAAGGTTATTCATAGACCAAACCCAGTCAACTCATAGTCTACTATCTTTCAATTGAGAAAAAACAAAAACAACACAATGCAATGTCATTGCAAGAGGTATGTATAGATCAATCAGCATGACACAAACATACTGACTTCTAGGTAAACTAACAATGTTTCTAATTCCACAGGTGTAGGAGTTCAAATTGTGTTAGAAGACACAAGTCTAAGGATAATAAATCAAAGAATAGTGTATTAAAGAACATTGAAGGAACTCATTCATATCAAATGTGTGGAAGACAATAAATAGTATTTGCTTAGATTCTATAAATGTGATACAAAACCTTCGAATGTTTATCAAACCTATGCATGTATAGCAAATCCTGACTGTAAATGCTTAAACGATGGTTTGAATATTTTGTGTTATATCTTGGTGTCTTGATGTATTTTTTGCCTTCTCAGGATAAATGTGTTTGCACGTAATGCGTCTGACTAGGAAATCTAGTTGGTTAAGAGAGCCTTATTTACTTCACGCGTAGTAGCAACTAAGGGTTTAGGAGCTACTTCTGTAGTTGCGAAATTAGATTTAGTGTTGCTAAAACCACAACAGCAACAAATAAGGTCTTAAGTGTGTCGCCACTATCTCAGAAATCTAGTCAAAGTAGGATACTTAGCAGTTACATGAACAATAAAATAGGAACAAGCAAAAAGTGGCAAAAGTGGTTTGAATATTAACAAGGTTTTAATTGGACACCCAAAGAGCAAACACTGTAGAAATCACAATTCCTAATGTGCATAAGCGTTGCACCAGTATTATAATCTAAGTCTACACACCGGTTACCACTCATACCATGAGTAGCCAAAACCTTCCATTCATCCATTTGACATTCTGTTTCTTGTAATGCAGGTGATCTAGCTTGTTTCTGTGGATTTGTGATAGCAGATGCTCAAAGAATATGATGGCATTTTTAACTGCTATGAAATTTCTTTTGGAGAAAATTCATGGGAATAGTCTGTTTGTGAAATAATCATTTCGCTGCAATTACAGGCTACGGAGATTAACGTTCAGGAAATTCACTATTCTGTCATGTTTTTGAGGTTAAAGGGCCTTGGGTATAATTTGTTTTCGGTTTTGGACCAATTTTGTGAATGGTGATTTAGAGTAGCCTTTCGACTCAAACACGTGTTATGTCGGTTTTTTTTAGGAATTTAGAGGAGATGATTTAATTACGGGTCTTAAAGATTCAAAATCTCTTATACTTTCTCCATTTCTAGAGATGCGTCTTTCTTCTACCAGTATGCTTAATGTCTAGAGCCACATCAACAAAATCTTGGTTATGGCATCGCCGGTTGTCTCATTTGAATTTTGGCACCATTAACCAACTCACTTCACACGATCTAGTTGATGGGCTTCTAAAATTTAAGTACCACAAAAACCATTTATGTTCAGCTTGTGAACAGGGTAAAAGCAGGAAAGCTTCACTTTACCTAAGTGGTTCCATCCATGATCCAACTTTAATTATTTCTTATTAGATTTTGGTATGGGCCAATGAGTAGTCGCATGTATCATGGCAAGAAATATATTCTCGTGACGTTTGATGACTATTCCCCGGTAACATGTGGATTTTTTTCGCACCAAGAATGAGGCTTCCAGATAGATTATTGAGTTTGTCAATCTTGTACAAAGGATATCTAAAGGCTTCAAATTCATCGATTCGAATATGATAATGGAAACGAAATTTAAAAACAAGAAATTATGGGTATTTTATGCAAAGTTAGGCATTGTTCATAAACCTTCAATTGCTTGAACGCCTCAACAAAATGGTATTGTTGAAAGACATAATCGAACACTCGTCGAGGCTGCTCGCACAATACTTATCTTTTCTAAAGAACCAGAATTTCTATAGGCCGAAGCCATTGCTACTGCTTGCTTTACTCAGAATCGCTTTATTGTACACACTCGACATAATAAAACTCTGTATGAGTTGATTCGCGGTAGAAAACCCAATGTTTAATACTTTCATGTGTTTGGATCTCTTTGCTAACCAACAAATGATCATGATGATCTTGGGAATATGAAACCGAAGGCTGATATTGGTATCTTTGTTGGTTATTATGAGTCATCACGTGGATTTCATATCTATAACCGTCGAACTAAAAATAATAATAGAAACGATCCATGTCAAGTTTGATGAACTCATGGTTATGGCTTTTGAATGCAACAATTTAGAACCCAAAATAAACTTCATGAATTTCAATGATTCATCAGAAGATTCATAATCCGTACCTTCTACATCAGACTTGGATAATCTGTTTGGTCCTATGTATGATGAATACTATCCGACGAGCTCAAACGAAGTATCTAATAATTCCGCTGCTAATACTCTTGATAATGACCACACTTCTTCATCATCGTCAATCGTCGTTGACCAGGATGATGCTCCTCCAATAGTATCATCTTCGGAAGAATAAGTTGTCATTAAACCAAACTCTCCAGTTCTAAATGAAGTTTCCATTTATTAAAGATGACGTTGCAGATTTTAATGGAAATGTGTTTCATAATGCACCACCAACTCTTGAATTCGATGTTGCTGAATCTTCTTCAACATATCAGGATCCATCAAATATGCATCAATTTCACCAACAACATCGCTCAATTGATAGACGGACTAAGAATCATCCATTTAAACAAATGATTAGTGATCCCTCAAAGCCGGTAATGACAAGGAAAATACTTCAAACGGATGCAGAAGTTTGTATATATGCACTTACAGTGAGTACGATTGAACCAAAAAATATCAAGGAAGCTATGCTTGATCACAGCTGGATTGAATCCATGCAAGATGAGCTTAACCAGTTTAAACGTCTGATGTTTGGGGGAACTTGAGGAATGTCTATTGGCAAAAACAGATCAAAGGTCAATTGGATTTGGAAAATAAACTGATGCTGACAACCATAGTTTTATGGAAACAAATCTCGTTTAGTTGCAAAGGTATACGGTCAAGAAGAGGGAATTGATTTCGAGGAATCATTTGACAAAGTTGCCAAGAGTGAAGCTGTCAGAATCTTTGTGGCATATGCGGCTCACAAGAACTTCCCAATTTTCCAGATGGATGTTAAAACAGCATTCCTAAATGGTCCACTGAAAGAGGAGGTTTTTGTTCAATAGCCCGATGGTTTTGTATATCCAGACTTTTTAATCGTTTTATCTTCTAAAGAAAGTCTATATGGTCTCAAACAAGCCAGAGCTGCGTATGACAAGCTTTCTTGTTTGCATAAGAAATTACAAGGGCAAAAGATTATGATTCTTTAACCAAGAGACCCAATCAATATTTGAATTACAACGATTCGAAATCCAAAGAAAAGACAATTGAACAATGTTATCAAAAATAAACTCTCTCTTCAGCCAAACCGTAGCGAATAGAAACTGGTTTCTGAACTTCCATATGAACCATCATGAAACGTAACAAATACCTTTAAGGATCTCCTTCCTTTTCTTGATAAGCCGGATGTTTGTAAGCCAAATAATCCAATCGTTATTAGAGTTTAAAGAAACTGTTTCAAGCTCCCACCAACAGCATATATTATGTGTAATCTTTCTAGCTAGGTTGCATGTGAAAAAAGTGTAAGAAGAAGTCTCTACGACCTCGTTACACAACGGACATAGAATCGATTAAATCTCTAAACCCCCGAGCAGAAAGATTAAACCTAGTTGGAAGTCTATCCAAGCTAATCTTCCAAGCTAGAATATTAGACTTGATAGGGATCATCTTGACCCAACGAGTAGGAACATCAGATTTGGGTAAAATTTCATCATCAATATATCTACGAACAGAACTAACCGTGAAATTAACCGAACCTTCGAGCGTCCAAGACCAACGATCGACCGTTTGAGGTAAAAGAACATGGGACGTTATAAAAACAAGGTTCATGAATTTCTCTTCTTCAGCTCCACCTCTGGGCTTGCGATGAAAATGTCACACCCCACCAAGGCGGAACTGCGAGGTGTAACATATTAATAAACATCACACAAGATGATAGATAAAACACCATACATGATTTAGATAAAAGAAAATTATCCGAATTACAACAATACCAAATACAAGTTTAAAGAGTACAAAAGTCAACAAAAGTTATTTTTCTTCCGAACATGGATCACCCAAAAGGCAATAACTTGGAAGAGAGTAGACATCTTGAACATGTCCAAGAGCAAGTACACTAAATTTCCACCTTAGGAATGTCACCTGAAAAGCATGATAAAAATGGTCAACTATCGAAATAGTTGGTGAGCTCACAAGATTATGTACACAAAATATAGTTTTAGAAAAGAGTAGATGTCCGATAATAGTTTGCCAATTCAATGGCAAGTTATCAAAACTGTTGTCTCATCGATATTCAATTCCAAACAAGTTGATAGTCCCAAAACAAATCAAGTTTTCAAAACAGTTCTCGTTACATTAAGTAACATAGTACAAAAATCAATTCAACATGTATGTATGCTATAGTGTTCATGCGAGGCACTACTTAAACGTATTCAGCCTAACCGTTCCAAACATCCAATCAAGTTCTAGTTGTATAGTGTGGCACAAACACTTAGTACTATGCACCCTTGTGCGGGGAGTGAGGAGGGGCTAATCTCCTAATAGCGCTATCCATAAGTACTAACGTCTCATCCCGTTGAGGGGGATATAGTGAGCTAAAAGTAGTGGCGGGTTCCAAGCATACAACAACATACATATAAGTTCAAGTTCAAGTTCAACACGATTCCAAAACAAGTTCAACACGTTCCACAAGTTTGCAAGTTCAATAAGTTCAAGTATGCTCGAATGTTTATAAAACATAAAAGTACGAGCATAGAAATTTAATAAAATACATCATGCTTTCCACCCCAAAACAGTTAAAATATGCAAAAAAGGGGGATGTGAGAAACTCACCAAAATGGAGATATCAAGATGAAAGTAACGAAGAAAAGCGGCGATGACAAATCTCAACCGCGACCTATTAATAATAATAATATATTATTAATATTCAATTATGTAAAATATGCATGTCAATTCGTACATTAAGAATCCATGAGCTACACTTCGCTTTTTATTTTCATTGGTTATCCATTTTTTGAAAATTGCGTCATTTTACTAGCAACTAGATATCGCTTAACGACTTGCCAAACAACCTCAACACTTGCTTATACCTCATCTACAAGTTCCTATATATATTGACTTACTACTATGTTTGGCCCAAAGATTCTAATCAAGTTTTACCTTTCGTAAATACTAGCACACTATAAGTAGTTTAAAACAGGCCTGCAGAAAGTTATCAAAAGTTTGGTAACAGCAGGCACCCTTAAACATTTTATAAAAATCTGAAAAAATACAGGAGGTCACAGACATAATGTAAAATCTCCAGTTTAAATTTCGTCCAAAAATATTAAGTTTGACCCGCCTGCACACAACATCTTTACAAACGAAATTCTGGACAACCAACACAGTTTTAGCACTTAATCTTGTACAAAGGTTTTGCCTAACTTTTACACCTTGAAAATCGACAAGGCCTATTTCGTTGGAAAGTAGACTCGAAGTAGATAACTTTAGGGTCTTGAAAACCTAGAAAAGCTTTTGAAACGACCACATTATGACAACCAAAAGTTGACCCAAATTCGGATATGAAAACTGTCATTTTCATGAAAATTGTCGAAACCAATTCCTAACTAAATTCGGCCATAACTTTTTCGTTTTTAAGAGTTAGAAGCTCTAATTTATACCGAAATGATCGTTAGAACGACCTCTACTATTTTATTCACTAAAATCTCAGATTACAACACATAAAATCAGGCCTAAACTAACCTAAACTTTCTGGTCTAATTGAGGGTTATAAAACCCTATCAAATCTTCACATTTTCGCACCAATTTCACATTTCACAATCTCAAACTAACCTATAACTTCCACTAAACCTAATTGATTACCCACAACATTCATAATCCAACAATTTCTTTTTTCACAACTTTTCCATGGATTATATAAGTATAATCAAAATAAAATAGGAAGGATATAACTCACAATGCAAATCAAAAGAGATAGAAGATCAAACACACTAAACCCTTGTGGGTTTAGTGTTTGGCCGAACACTAGGAGCACACAAACGAACCCAAAATCAACTCTTTGTTATTCCAATCTTGTTAAAAACACTAAATCTTGAACCCTTGCAACACCAATTATACCCAATTTGATTAAAACCAAAAAAAAAATCAAGAATCAATGAAAATCAAGATTTTGAGTAACTTGATGCATGCTTGATTTTATTTGAGAAGGATGATGGGGTTTAGTGTAGGAGTGATTGGAAGTGATTTGTGATGGTTGATGATGGATTTTTGGGGGTTTATGTGTGGGTTTCGTCGAACAGTAGAGGAGAGGAAGAAAGTCGTTGTGTGTTTTTTTTGTCTGTGTGAGTATATGGAATGAGTGGAATAGGATTTATATATTTATATAGGGGATTTATCAAGTATTAGATTTTCCATATATAAAAAAATAATAATAAAAAGGGTCGTTTGTTTAGGTGTAGCCGGCCCAAAAGTGGGCTTGGGCTGTAGTATTATTATTTTTTTGTTAAATTTGTATTACACAAAACTTGGGCCCAAACTTTGAATTGACACGTTATAATTTGTAAAAAGACAATTTTGACGCGGTTTCAGCCAAACGCGGAAAAAGTCGAAAAAGTACTAAAATAAAATAATTAAGCTCTTGAAGCTAAAATATGGAATTGTTGATTTCTCGATCGTTAAAACGAATAATTAACCAAAGCTCGACTCGTGAATGATTAAAACGACGATTCTTACTAAATCGACTAAAAATAATAAAATAAATTCTAAAAATATTAGAAAATAGAATTTAAAGCTCGGGGTAAACATTGACTCGAAACTCGAGTTGCACCAAAAACAAGCGTTTGCTTCTGGTTACTGTCCTTAAAATTGACGGATGTCACAATTTTCTCCTGTGAAAGGGAATTTCGTCCTGAAATTTTAGTTGCTCGTCCTGAGCCATAGCGCTCGCGAACTGTTGCGGATACTTTCGCTTCATCTCGCACACCAGTCCATGTTGCGGATACTTTCGCTTCATCTCGTCTTCTCGTTCCCAAGTAAGTTTTGGTCCTCGTCGGGGATTCCAACAAACTTTTACAATAGGAATCCGACTCTTTTTCAGCTTCTTGACCTCACGGTCCATGATTTCCATAGGTTTTTTTTACTAAATGTAGTTTGTCGTCGATCTTGACTTCTTCTAGCGGTACGTGCAAATTTACGTCGGCCAGGCATTTCTTCAAGTTTGACACGTGGAATATGTCATGAATGTCTACAAGTTGTTGTGGTAGACGCAAACGATAAGCACCAGGACCCAATCGTTCGACAACCTTGAACAGTCCTACATATCTCGGTGAGAGCTTGCTTCTTTTACCGAAACGTACCACGCCTTTCCTAGGCGACACCTCCTTCCATATAATGCTTCGAAAGGAGCACAATTGACGCTCTGGTGGTAGCCGTTGCTGTATGAAAATTCTACTAAAGGTAGATGAGTATCCCAGTTTCCTTCAAAGTCAATTGTACATGCCGAATGCATATCTTCCAATGTTTTCATGGTACGCTCACTCTGACCATCGGTCTGTGGATGGTAAGCGATACTAATATCCATTCGCGGCCCTAATGGTTTATGTAGCAATTGCCAAAATCATGATGTGAAACTTACTGTCACGATCAGATATGATTGACACAGTCACACCGTGCCCTGCTACGATCTCGTTGATGTACAACCTTAAAAATATTTCTATCTTATAGTCTTCACGGTTAGCTAAGGAATGCGCAGGTTTGGTCAGTCGATTGACAATGACCTAATTTGAGTCGTGTTCGCTATTGGTTCTCAGTAATTAGGTTACGAAGTCCATAGTGATCTTCTCCTATTTCCTCTCGGACATCTCTAGCCATTAAGGCAATCCCGAGGGTTTCTGATGTTCTGCTTTGACTTTAGAGCAAGTCAAACATTTACTAACATACACAGAATTATCCTTCTTCATTCTGGGCCACCAATATAAGTCTCGTAGATCATAATACATCTTATCTGCTCAAGGATGTACATAATACTTTGCAATGTGGGCTTCATTCACGATCAAAGTTCTCAAATTTCCATAAGCCGGCACCCGAACTCGTTAAACAAAATACAATCCGTTGTCTTCTTTCCTTTTAAGTTGCTTCTCCAATCCTTGCAACCTTTCTGCCGGAGTATTGATGACCTTCGAAGCTTCGCTCTGAGCTTCCAGTATCCTAGTATTAATGCTTGAGTGAATCGTCGTGCTCATAGCTCGAGCTAGTCTCAGTTTCATCCATTCCTTCCTGCTCAATGCATCAGCTACTACGTTCGCCTTACCTGGGTGGTAGCGAATCTCGCAGTCATAATCGCTGAAAATTTCTATCCATCGTCTCTGGCGCATATTTAATTATTTCTGATCAAAAATGTGCTGAAGGATCTTGTGATCGGTGTAGATCACGCTCCTTGTTCCATACAAATAGTGTCTCCACATTTTAAGAGCAAATACCACTGCGCCTAACTCTAAATCATGAGTGGTGTAGTTCTTCTTATGGATTTTGAGGTGCCTGGATGCGTATGCTATCACTTTGTTTCTCTGCATCAAAACGCAACCAAAACCTTGGTTCGACGCGTCACATTAAACTACAAAATCATATGCGCCTTCGAGAAGTGCCAGAATCGGGGCATCACACCACATGTCCTTTATGTTAGAAAAGCGATCTCCTACTCATCACCCCACTCGAATTTCTTGCTTTTCTAATTCAACAGGGTGAGAGGTTTTGCAATCTTAGAGAAATTTGTGATAAATCACCTATAATATCCTGCTAATCCTA
>BQNB010081049.1:0-19949 GCA_026074375.1 Tanacetum coccineum
ATAAGATATTGTTTCTCGCTCTTAGTGATCGACACCCTACTTACTACGAAACTCCATCTGATCAGGTACACTGCCCGTTAAAGTATTGTTTTAGGTAAAGTCGGCAAAATATAAATTTAAAACTTGAACTATCTAAAATAAACCCTACACGACAACACATCAATTGTTTATCTTAAACTTGATTGATTATAATGAAAGAGTACCAAGAGTATTTATAGAGACAAGTAGGGTAAAACCCTAATAGCTAAATGGGTCATGGGCCTATTATGGCTATTATGACTCGATTCTTAATGGACCTTGGACTTGACTTAACAAATAAGATAAATGATATCAGTGACCCGTTTGGGCCGACCCTATTCAAGAGCCCGGGGCATAACATTCCGCACTCCTTCGAAACTACCTTGCCCTCAAGGTGTGCTCTTGATAAGAACTCTTAATTTCGGGATCCCAAATTGTTATACCACGATCGCTGCCAGATGTCCTATCGTCTTCCGCTGTTTTTTCTACCATCTTCCGCCTTCCGCTGCCGCAACTGTCCTATCTACTCGTAACACTAAACACTTCACAATTGTTCTCGTGATACACCCACTTGAAAAAACCAACCAAACTCCCGCCAGAAACATCTATACTCTTCAGTACCCTAATCACAAATTGCTCACTTAAATCCAAATTTATTTCATCCAAACGATCATCAAATTCACCACCTCCATCCTTAAGTATCGATATCACTCTATTCGACTCATCCTCGTCAGCCCCAAGCGCTTCACCACCACTCACAACTACCTCTTCCACACTTTCTTTATTTTCTAAAAATTCGCCAAACTTGTTACGAACTTCTATACTTTCCATATTACTCTCACCACTATCAAAAACATTGTCTATCGCGCTACTAACCTCATCAACACCAATATCTTCATCAGCATCTAAGGATCCTTTAACCTCAGGTGAAGTTAATTCACTTTGTAATGATAGAATGGTATATGCTTTCTTTTTAATGATCTGCTCTTTCTCTTTCTCCGCAATTGCCTCAAAACGAGCCTCGATTAGACGGGCTAATGAGAAGGCTTCTCCTAAAGTTGTAGGCCTTGCCCTCAACATTTTTATTTGTAAGGCCACTTTAAGTCCGGAGATATAACTCATTGTAAGTAAAAATTCAGATTTCCCCCTAACTCGACTTATAAGCATCTCAAACTCATTCTGGTATTTGGCCACTGTACCCCTTTGCAAGAGCTTAGATAGTGCGTATTCCGCGTCACCATCGCTGCCACCGGATGCCATGAACAGTCCTTCGGCGAACAATAACTAGAAGAATTTTTTTTGTATAGTACCGATGAACAGTACCTAATGAACTGTAATTCCGATGAACAGTGCGCGCGAATAATACTCTAATGAATAGTAATTTTTTTGGAACCCTAAATCGAAAGCCTCTCAACGAGAACTCTCAATGAAAGAACCAGTTGATACGACCCTGTTAGGGTTGTATCGGGATAGGGCACCACTTCAAGCATGTGCTGACTCCGTCAAAAAATAGAAGAGAAGATTAGAGATATTGTTTATCTTAAACTTGATAGGTTATAATGAAAGAGTAGTATTTATAGAGACAAGTAGGGTAAAACCCTAATAGCTAAATGGGCCATGAGCCTATTATGGCTATTATGACTCGATTCCTAATGGACCTTAGACTTGACTAACATAAAGATAGATGATATCAGTGACCCGTTTGGGCCGACCCTCTTCAAGAGCTCGTGACATAACAGTAACTTAATGTTTTTTATAATTTCATGGGCATATTATATTCACCATCAATCAAAAGTGGCCACGAAACGCATGTATCCAAACAAAGTATCCCTGAAGGTTGTTACTTCCGGTAACCTTTTCACATAACCTGCTCTCAATACCATTAGAAACTAACAAGTCAAAAGTGGCTAACGTATATTACTTGAATTGATAATCAACTAGAAGAGTACAAAGACTATTTATAAGACAAAATAAGATAAAACCCTAATAGTTAAATGGGTCATGTGTCTCTTATAGGCTATATGCTAGCATAAGATTGAGACTATGGCAGGGCGTGTCTTGCATGGTATTTTGCAAGAATTTTAGTACTTGCTGTGTGGTTTTAGATTTTGCAAAGACATTTGTGTCCAAAATAAAGAACCGAGGTTCATGTGAGGAGTTTTGTCTATTGTTGTGTATGATTTTTAGTTGAGAAAATAGTACTTTGTCGTGATTCATAGATAGTGTTTGTTTTTGAAGCAGTGTAATATATTTTTTATGATGACGTCAGTCGGGTTCGCTTATTTAATTGAGATGACCAAGTTGTGAGTCATGAAGATGTGGTCTGACACCTAAATGTTGCGCATTGCTGACTACGGATTCTGTTATTAATATTTTTTTTTAAGTAGTGTTGCATCAAGTACTACTTAGTGTGTTAGTGAAAAAGGAATCCTTTATGATCGATTATGACAGTTCATGTGATAGATTTGGATCTACCAATTATATCGTTTTGTAATCGGTCTTTCTTTGTGTAGTGTTGTGTTGTTATATAAAAGATATAGCATAGTAAATAAAAAAAAAAAAGGGGGATTTATGAGGGTGTAGTATTAGTCTCGTCTTGTGTGTGGCTTGTGTAAACAGGTATTGGGTGTGTGGTTATATATTTTGATGAGCGTGACGGATAATTACATTGGCCCTAAAAACTGTTTTAACGGCCAAAATTTGTCATATTAACAATTATACGCACGTGTATATATATTTTTATTGAAGAAAAATCTATTTAGATAAGAAAATATCTTAAATGAATATTTGAAAGTTTAGATAACTAATTTAAATTATATCACAGTGACACTTTATATATAAAATTTCTTTTCAAAAGACCTCAATATATGATTTTATTCAGGGCCTTCAAATTTTTTTAAAATTTAAAAACGGTCCTTAGAGGGTGTTTGTTAATTGTTATTGCTTACCGTAACTTTTTGATCTTTTAATTATTAAGTAGTAGATAACTATATCTAGAATCTAAAAGTGTGTCTTCATTTACTTATCCGCTTACTTGGCGAAATTAATAGATTCTCTAATGTAGAGCTGATTATTTGAAAGTGAAAATTTATACTACACGAGGCATTTAGACGCGTGTGTGCGGTAGTTGTGTGCGTAATGTCACACACCCGTGCGTTGCACACGGATTATATCTAATTGTTGATTAATATCCCATCTCCGCTAAACACAAATAATTCCATCATAATTTGTAAGATCCAATGTATAAGAACTTCCTTCGCGTGTAGTTGATATTTGGTTTCTGAGATTGAAAAAACAGGAATGAAAATGATTATGATTAGTAAAATGGCTAATACATTCTCGAATATTAAGAGTAAAGGGTGTAACGGCGAGAGCCCCTCGCCGTGGCTGAGGTGGCAGCTCGCCGTGGCTCGCCGGGCCTCGCCGCCACACCCCCCCCCTCTTCGCCGTCTCCTTCGCCACAAAACGACTCAAAATGAACGTTGGAAAAAATGGGCCCCCCTCCAAAACTATCCGTTGGCAACGGATAGTTTAAAAAAAACTTTTTTTATTAAAATTAATTTTTAAAATCTATATATATATCCAACACTTTTATCATTTTAAACACACACAAATACATTCAATCTACAATTCTTTCTACCTACAATAAAAAAAAATGTCTCGAATCCCAATTGACGGGTTTCCTTATCTCAACTTCTCGCAGCTCCTTGGCACAACTAACTCGAATCAATCGTCATCCTCGAACCCGTCGACGCCATCTTCACAAAACTCTATCGGAAGCTCCTCCCAATTCCCATCCGGCCAATTCCCTTATGCTTCACAATACTTTCCCCAAATGACACCCGAACAAATCTACTTTCAACAACAACAAGCGTTTCAACAAGCGCAACTCAACACACAATTTCAAAATTTCCAAACCCAAAATGTCCCCGAAACACAATTCAAGGTACCACAACCACAACCACCACAAAAAGAAACCCGTCGAAAAGGAAAACGAATGGCAAAAAAATCATCCATCCCCGCGGTTGATTTGTCCGCGGACGACGACAACATCGAAGACGAAGAAGATGTTGTGATGACGACGACAGCTCCGACTCAAACTTCCGTGCGTTGGACACGTGACGAGGAGAAGTTATTGTGCGAGGTTTGGGTCGGAGTTTCCGAGAACAATGATATCGGGAATGACCGAAACGAAGAATGCTTTTGGGGGCAGATTCATGACGATTTCAACAAAAGTACCAATGGCGTTTCTCGTACCAAGAATATGATAACGGGGAAATGGAATCGGATGCACCCCGATTGTCAAAAGTTTCACGCTATTTACAAAGGAATAACTCGTAAAAGCGGTGAAAATGACGGTGATGTTTTGGAAGCTGCGAAGGCCGAATATTCGGCTTGTAATAAGGGGAAAAAATTTGCTTACGAACACGGGTGGAGGGTGCTCAAAAAACACCCAAAATGGGACGCAGCGGATCACTTTGACTCGGAGGATCACACGGAGATATTCGGTCCAGATGCTCGACCTCGACCACCGGGTAAAACGAGACCCGCCAAGAAGACAAAATCAGAAACAACTGAGAGCAGCGCGGGTAGTGGTTCGGGGTCTATGAAGGACGTTTTAAACGAGGAATTACGCCAGAAGATCCAAGCCGGTAAATCGGCGTACGAGGCAAAGAAAGTTAAAGAACAGTCGGCAACGGAGCTAAACGAGTTGCAGTTTCTCACGATTGATGCCGACTCTTTGCCTGAACCAAAGAAGACAATTATCAAAAACAAACAAGCACAAATAATGGCGAAATATCAGTTGTAGTTTATTTTCGTATTGAATTTTTATTTTCGTATTTTTTTTCGTATTGTATTTTTATTTTCCGTATTTGTAATTTTTATTTTATTAAAATGAATTTTAATTTGTGTGAAAAATGAAAAATTAAATAAAATTGTGAGTGGTGGGGCCCAAATGAAGAGGAGAAAGAAATGTCATTAGTGAAGGGGTGTTTTTGTGTGTTGTGTTGAAATGAGTTGGCGCTGAGGTGGCAGCAGTGGGGCCCAAATGAAGAGGTATTTTTGTGTCACTACACCCTTTGCTTTTATAGTCAACAAATAACACTTAACAAGTATGGTTGTGAACTCCACAGACCAAACACCCGTTATGGTGACCGCACAGGCGACTAAGCATTTTTTTAAAAAAACTAAAAAACATTACATTAATAATTAAACATTACAAATAAAAATACGTGTTATCCCAAGACTTAACCCATTTCACAACAATAAGTCATACCAAAAAGCAATAAGCTAGAAAGAGAGAAAAGAAAAATGGAAGATTTATTAG
The DNA here is from genome assembly GCA_026074375.1 of Tanacetum coccineum. Lineage (NCBI taxonomy): Eukaryota > Viridiplantae > Streptophyta > Magnoliopsida > Asterales > Asteraceae > Tanacetum > Tanacetum coccineum. Next base: position 5,348 of record BQNB010081049.1, read on the forward strand.
AGAGAGAAAGTAGAGAGTGAAAGATTACACACACATACACACAAGTGTAAGAAATGGTAACCAACACCCTCTCCATGTGTGGAAAGGGTCCTATTTATACCCCTTGCCTACATATGGCATATGGGCTTTCTATCTTGGGTCGGGCTTGGCTTATCTTGGGTTTTGAGCCATAAACATGGACAATATTATATTACAATCCAAGCCCAAAAAAAGTTTTAAGCTAGTTGTCCTAACAATAAGCCACGAACAGTTTTCCAAATAAGAATAATTTGACAATGAAAAGTACCAAACTTTTTATGTAGGCTATTTAAAAATGGGCTTGAATAATTTATAAAAGAGCTCAAATACTGTTTTGAACCACACACAAATTAAAGACCGTGACCTACAAAAGAAATAAAAGAAAAAGCTTAACCACTAGTGTACCACTTGAAACTTGGTTATGATTTCGGCAAGTTTGAAGCCCAAATAAGCCGAATAAGAATAAGCCCAAGTAAGAAAGAGAAAAAGAAAAAAACTCAATAAGCCAACGAATAAGCTCACAAAATCACTAAACCCACCCGTGGCGATTGATATCAAATGTTATCCCAAGACTTAACCCATTTCACAACAATAAGCCATACCAAAAAGCAATAAGCTAGAAAGAGAAAAAAAATAGAAGATTTATTAGAGAGAAAAAGTAAAGAGTGGAAGATTACACACACACACACACACACAAGTGTAAGAACTCTCCATGTGTGGAGAGGATCCTATTTATACCCCTTGCCTCATATGGGCTTTCTATTTTGGGCCGGGCTTGGCTTATCTTGGGCTTTGAGCCCTAAACATGGACAATATTATATTACAATCCAAGCCCATTTAACCTGATTAGCCTATTACTTAGCAAGACTAATTACTACTAATAAGACCGATAACATTCTTGTTCGACTTATATAAAATTAAGGCTAACAATACAGAAATAAAAATACAAAAATAAAAACATTACAATAAAAATTAAAAATTAAACTAATAGTCTAAATTCCAATGCTCTTTGATTTTTTCTTCAAAAGCAACGCCGTAGATAAAGCTCTTCCAGTTAAATCTTCATGATCTTCATTGTAATACTTAATGTCCTCCTCCTATTTTTGTTGTTGTTGAAATTCAAACATTTTTTTGTTGCAGCTCTAATTCTTTATCCCGTTGAGCAATCTTTAGTCTCTCCGATTCTCCTTGCTCCCGGCGCTTCTGATCTTCCAGTTCCAATTCACGTTCTTTTATTCTTAAATACTATAGGAGGATTCCTTCCTCTGCAAAAAAATGGCGTTGCAGCCATTGTGATTTTACTAAGCAATGCGTCAACAAGACTAGGTTCACCTGCAACTGAAGTTTCTGAACGAGCACCAGATGATGATGCTTTTTTCTTAGCCCTGTCTCGACCCATTGGTGCAACCTCTTGAACCTCTACATCCTCTTAATCGGCTGCTTCGTCATTTAGATTCAGACTAATGTGTACTGAATCCGAATTGCCTTGTGACGTGGTTTCTGATGTCCTCGATTTTTTGGAAGATGATTTTTTAGATTTAAAAAACTTTGGCATTTCAACTTTTTCCATTTAGAATGGTCTTTCAAAATCTTCCAACAACCAGTTAATGCAAAAGGAGCATTGAAAATAGTACGATACTCGATTTCGGATTCTTGATAGATAGTAGTGTCACATGCCCCACTTTGGTGCCTATCTTTGACACTATTGTAAATCTCACAAAATTGATTAACCTTAGGACGAATCCTATTTTTCCATTTGCAGTTAACCGAATCGTAGCTTCTTTTATGTTCGCCCATTTCCTTGTGAAAGTACTCAGTTACTTCCGTCCAAAACCCTGACGTATTTTTGCCATTTCCTTCGATGTTATTCTCCGACGCCGATACCCAAGCTTTACACAAAGCTACATCATCCTCAATGGTCCACGGTTCAACGAACTCTTTGTCACTCTTCTTGATAGGTTGACGTCTTCTTGTATATTTTCTTTTTGGTTTTACGGTCGCAACTTCCTCGACGAGAGAGTCGTCTTCAACCGGTTCGGATGGACCTTCAATATATTGTGACGGTTGAGAAGCGGAAGCCCATAAGGGTTCGAAATTGTCATCATCAAGATTAAAAGTCAGGATCGGAGAAGATTGGTTTGGCGGTGGTGATGCTTGTTGTGGATTATACATTTGATTTTGCGCTTGTTGGGTATACCAAGGAATCGAATACGGATTTGGTGGGGGAAATGTATTGGATTCCAGCGTGATTAAAATGAATTGGTGAGGATTGGCCGTGTAACATAAAGTTAGGGTCGATATTTGGTGGAACGGTTTGTTTACGTCGGGATTTGGGTGTTTTGGAAGATGTTGTTTTGATTTAGTATATAGATTGTAGGTTGTAGAAAATAATGTGTGAAAGATGAGAAGAAAATGGGAGGGTTTTATAGTGAATAAAGGGGGTTAATAATTTTTATTTTTAAATTCAACCGTATACATTAAATGGCCAACGGCTAGTTTTTTGTTAAATTGTTTCAATTTGTTCAGTCGGCTTGCGAACCGAATGAAATGGTTTGGTCTGTTGGGACGCGTTCGTTTGTTGGTTGTGTAATGGGAAGGGACGCGTTCCCCAGGTGACACATGGGACGACCGACCGAGTGATTCGATCCCATTACGTTCAGCCTTACATATCATGCTTGTAATATAAAGTCTCAACCTCCTCTCCAACTACTAAAACAAAAATTAAATATCTTGTTTTCCATCCGTTGCAATAATTGAGCTATGTTTTCAAGACATACACAATCTATTCAATATAAACCAAGGTTGTCAAAATCGCGAGCCTGATCGTAGGATCGTACGATCCTACGATCCTACACACAAAAAACGACCAGGATCGTAACAAGATCGCAATTCAAGTAGGATCGTACCATGATCGTAGGATCGTAGGATCGGATCGGATCGGATCGGATCCCGTAGGATCGTAGAATGACCTTATTTTGGACTTTTAGTAATTTAGGCTAAGGTTTATAAATTTTCATCAAGACGTTTTCATATTTTTTTTCTATCCATAATCGTTTAAAGATTGAAACATGAAGTAGGTGCACATATGTAGTATCTTTTTTCTATCCATATCATTCATTTATCGATTGAAACATGAATGAACTTTGTGCAAGTATGTGTTATAATATATCTAATGTTCTATTACTATGGTACTTGAACATATAACTTTTTTCTTTTATCATCAATTTAGAGATTCCGTTAAATTATATAAATGGAGAATATCAAATACTACCCCAAATAAAATTAAAAAATAAATTATTGTCTCTTTAAAAATACACAGGTTATCAATTCTCGCATGATTGTAAATCAAATCAATTGAAAAGAATATTTGGATAAAAAATATAAATATTGAAGTGTTTTCGGGATATATGTAAATGCTCATCATATAAAATATTATATAAAAATATAAAAAAATAACCTTATACAAAAATATATATGTAGGATCTTACGATCCCGATCCGATCCTACGATTACGATCTTGCAAAACCGAAAACGATCCTAAGTAAGATCCCGATCCTGACAACCTTGATATAAACATTGTCTTTCACAAATTTTACTTAAAAAGAAAAATATTAGTTTCATCAAACCGACCGTCTTGTTCTAGTTTCACTGTTTTTCCGATTCAACAACTCGTCCATAAACAAACAAACCCATGTTTGTCCTAATCATTCTAACACATACTCAAAGCTACAAACCAAACAAACGACAGCCTAAAAAAAGTTTGGTACGCAATTATATAATACAAGTAACACAACATAAGAGTAAAAAACACCATTTAGATTCTATTACCCCCAAAGTATCCAAAAGCAAATAAAAGCAAAAGCATAGTTTAAAAAATATACTACATTCGTCTCAAAATTATAGTCTACAGACAAGAATTACACAGTTTTAAAAAAATTCATTAATTACTGTTTTAGTTTCTACGAAAGCAAAAAAAAAACAGTTTTACCATTTGATAATTAATTAATGTTTTCTTTAATTTACGTAAATATCAATTTTGACTAAAGGTAAATATGGCAAACTTAAACAGATCCAACTAATCATTTTCATTTAAATAAATAGTTAAAGCCGCCGATGTAACCTAAGGCCTTGTTTTTTTTTTTTGAATAAGGCAAGTGGGCCCTTCTCTCTTATTGCATCTGAATAGGGAGTAGTGGGTTTTTTTTGGCTTGGTGATATAGAGCATTTAACAAGAAAAAAACATTAAAATATTACTTGGTCTCACTTGCTTTAACACTCAGACAATTTAACAACAAAAAGAAACGCCCCCTAAGACTATGTTTATTCACAATCTTTCACAACTCAATCTCTTATTAAAATATTATTTTCTTAATCCACCACCTATACAACCAATCTTAATTTTTTTACCATTTACCAACAGCCTAATCCAACTTAAAATACATTATTTTTTTATATGTATAATAAAAGAGTGTGTGAGAGACAAATACAAAAGTGTGTGAGAGAGAAACATGAAAAAAATAAAAATATAATAAATAAAAAAGTTTGATCGGCACAAGTGAAGATTGAAATGTCATTAATACGTATTGATTTCATTTATGTCTTTTTAATATTATATTATTTTATCCTTTGTACTTCAACCGGTTAGTAAGAATTCAGTCAAATTATATTCCCCCAATTTCTTCACCACATCGACTTCTTTAAAATCTTTATTATTTATAAAAATCATTTTTTATTTATATAAAAACAAACCATAATTCGAATCCCAATCTCTACCCTCCTCAAAATCCTACAAAACCTTCATTTCTTTTATGGGATTTGTGAGAATGGTGGCATATGTTTTGAAAGTCAGCAAAGTTTAAAATTTTCTCATAACCCGAAAATATTTATGGGTTTTGTGTGGATTGATGTTTAGTGAAAAGGTTTTTTTTAATCTTGATAATTCTTTCTAGTTTTGGTTAAAGATTGGATTTTTATGGTTAAAAGTGATGTATAGTATAAAGGGTGTGTTTGGAATTTGATAATTTTGTTAAGTTTTGGTTAAAAATTGGATTTTTTATATAAAAAAAAGTGTAGAAATTTTAGTTAAAGATGTTGTGTAGGATGATAGCAAGAAAGAAGAAGACAGGGACTGTGCCTGTGTATTTGAATGTTTATGATCTTACTCCAATTAATGGCTATGCTTATTGGGTTGGTCTTGGTGTTTATCATTCTGGTGTTCAAGGTTTGTGTTGATCTTCATCTTTTATTTCATATACTAATTTGTTTAATTGGTTTAAAAGATTGGATTACTCTGTGTGCAGTTACAAGCTTATGTATAGGTCTATTAGAAATTGCAGCATTTTGAGGTCTTAATTTGATTATGCTATGTTTTTGTGGCTAATTATGATGATCATGTGAAGGATTTTAGTTTCTTAATTTAGGATCAGCATTGATTTAGTGGTTATGGATCATAGGGTAATGGGGTTGAGCCACTCTTCGGATACGGCCTAGAACCAGGGAACCGTGGTGCACTAGGGACCAGGGGGGAGGGGTTGCGGTGTGGAATTTGCATAATATTATTGTTTATTATTTTTATTATGGTTATCACTCTGGCAGATTTCAATTTAATGTGGAACTTTCCCTACTGGTTTGTTGGTGAGGAAACATAAGATGCTAAGAGATGCTTTTTATTAAAGTTATATGCAAAGGGGTGTTTGGTATATCGTTTCGAAAGTGATTATCTAATTACTGCATTTTCGAGTTGTAGATATTTAGTAGTTTTAAGCGTTTGGGTATAGTGAATGTGGTTTTGTATATTTCGAATAATCAGTTTTGGATATTCAGTTTAGGAGTAGGTGCAAAGAAGTTATGCTGATGATTCAGGGGTCGTTTAACTTGTAAATCCTTGGATAGTCAGCATTTGCCAATTACTTGCGGCTTGTCAGAATTATACAGAGCAGAAGCACATCCAAACTGCATCTATTGCAGGCCATTTTGTTCTAGTTTATTAGCTGATTCTGATTGGTGTATTCCATATCACGTATTTACTTTCTGAACAAAATGCCAAACACCCATAGTTGGTTAATAAGACTTAACCTTTTCCATCAAATGCCTATAAATTCTACCGAACAACATAGTTACTAGTTAGGTAGGAGTGCTACAAGGTTAGTTCTAGAGAATTGCTGCTAGCTTAGCTCGAACTGGGTGGATGTCTTTTGACGAGTATTTATCTGAGGTATAGATCTTCACTTTAAGGCTCTTAGGATAGATACACTGTGTTCTGTGAGAGATTAGGTATCTTGTTGTAGTGAGATTCAAATTGTCACTTATATATGTGTCAGTCTCGTGTGGTGCGTGTATATTGTTGGATGATAAGAAGACTCGAGTTAGCGTAACACAGATAGTCTGAGGTGGTCTCAACGTTAGTGGATAACACTCTTACTGTGGGTGTGTGGGATAATGAGCGCTATGTAGTATTCATAGATTGCAAGCTATGGTTGGTTAGTGTTATAACGATTGTCGATTCTCAAATTGACGGCGGGAGACACATATTGAATATTTTGAGCGCTCATTTAAACATTCTACTTAATACGATAGTTAGGAGTCATTAAGTATATGTAATGGGTTGGACTGACTCGACCATTACTGTACGGATGGAGCGAGTTCACACACAGACATTTTTCATGGTGAAGAAGTGAAATTTTATCTGTACATGAATCAACTTATAAACCTAAGACATGAGTAGTCACATTTTATCACTGAATGGCATGTGATGTGAGAATATGCAACAAAATACATGCGAGGGACAACTGTCTCTTTTTCTAGACTTGATAGAACGATCTTTGAGATGGAGTATGGTCAGAGATGTTCTTGTCTTCTTATGATGATTGATATGTGAGGATTGAGTGTGTGATCAGTGGAATGGGTTTGTTATATGTTAATGTTTGGAGTTGAATTAGAGAGTAAGGACGTGACACGAGAAGGACATATACACTTCTAGACAGTAATTACTCTTCTGATATCTTAAAGGGACATGGTGGTGAGTCACAGGCAGAGATGCGTCTAGAGGTATAGACATAATGAGTGATTGAGTGGATAGTTGTAGTTCTAGAGGAGTCTAGATATGTTGTAAGGTTGGAGAGACCTACGGGACTGGTGTGGATTCGCATGGGGTATATGGATGTGGGGCACTTATGTAACTAGTATCAGACGTGGAGGCCTGGTGTTTTATTTGATATACAATGGCACAGTATTATTCATACAGACATTCAGTTCTATGAGTGTGTGAGTTCGTCGAGTGTTGTGAGGGAGGGAGAGGTAGGAGTGGGGCAGATTTGTGTGGAGATAGGGTGTGTAGGTATAGTGCTCATTTAATTTATAATTCTTAGGGTGTAGTGGTAGTGAGGATAGCTGTGATCATTCAGTATGTTGGTAGTGAGGACACTGGAGTGGACATATTTTATCACTAGGTAGTGGAGTCACGATATGCACGTATTATTTATGTACGGAGTTGTATGGAGAGATATGAAGTAGTAGAGTTAGTCATCTTTCTTAGTTATGGTTGAGTCTGGGTGTGTATGTTTCTGAGTGATTTGAATCTCTTTCATTGTGCGACGGTAGGTGATGAGAGTTGTAGAGAGATAATGGGCAGGTTCGGTTCTGTATTAGTGGTGAGAGAGATGTGGATGACACACGCGAGTATAGAGTTTGTATGTGGGCAGGAGAGGTGTTTCTAAAAGACTATCTATGTTAGTGGGATGGGATATATATGTTTATACTAGTTGAGCTATTTGTCTAGTCTTTGAGTATGATGATACAGCAGAAGTTAGGGTCTCTCACGTGGGAGAGGGAGACATTGGAGTGTGTTATGGTTTTAGGGGGTATGGGGAGAGGTCTTGAGTATATGATGTATGGAGACTCTATTGTGCTCAATATTGTAGAGCTAGACTATTGACTGCGCAGGATATCTGGGACTGCTTGTCATACATATTGGTTCAGTTGGAGATGTCTGAGGTGATGTGGGGGATAGGTGAGCTAGGGTTACAGAGCGCGAGACGGAGTGAGAGTAGTGTGCGTGGTGGAGTGGGGGGGGTAGGGGGGGGGGTGTGGGTAGGAGGGGGTAGGGGAGTGGGTGTAGGGGGGGGGATTGGGGGGGTGGTGATTGATTATAGATGAGGGGTTGGATGTGTAGTTGGGGGGGAGTGTTAGGGGGGGTTTTTGTGGGTTGGTGGAGAGGTGATGGTGGTGGGAGGGGGGGGGGGGGTGTGGGTCAGAGAGATGCGTAGTTGAGGGCACTAGAGTGGAGTGTTATCTAGGTCTTAGTGGAGTGTCACACATAGGGTTAGAGAGGAGATAGGGAGTGGTGAGTAGGAGTAGTGTTGGGAGTGTACGGGTAGGTCATGGCTACACAGGTATAGGTGAGTGATAGGGTGTGAGAGAGGAGATAGGTATGTTCGATAATCGCGGTGGAGATATGTGGGATATTCTCACAATTCTGTGTGGTGTGTCAGTGCGGGATATGGAGAGAGTGGGAGAGATTGAGAGATATATGGAACTCTTTCATCATGGTGCACAGTAGATGCTCTACAGATATAGAGAGTCATGGTAGCTGGGGTCAGAGGTGTCACATTGGGTTGTTACAAGGTATTCGGGGGTGATGTCTTAGGGAATGAGTGGAGGGAGGTTTTAGGAAAAGTTTAATGGTTAAGGGGGGATATTGGTAATGGGGGTGGGGGGGAGGGGGGGTTGAGGGATGTTGTGGTGAGGGTTGTTGGGGGTTGTGGGGTGATAGAGGGATGTGGGATTGGGTTGGGGGTAGGGAAAGTAGGGGGGGGGGGGTGGGTTTATGTTTGGAGTTGTGTGGAGGGGGGTTGTTTTGTGTTTGGATTTTGGGGGGGTGGGGTGTGATGTGTAGGTTTGGGTTGTTATTTTGTAGGATGGTGGAGTGGGTTGTGTGGTGTGGGGGGTTTTTTTTGAGGGGGGGTTTTGGGTTTGGGGGGGGGGGGTGTTGGAGTTGTTTATGGGGGGGTTGTTGATGTGTTGGTGTGTGGGATTTGTGTGTGAGGTTGTTTAAGGGGAGTGGTTATGGGTTTGAAGGGTGTGTAATGATTTTGAATTTTTCGTGAGGAGGGATGTTGGTTTGAGATTGATGTTGATATAATTTAGGATGATTTGGATTTGGAATGTGGGTGATTGGGTTTGGTGAGGAGGAGGTGTGGGGGTGGAATGTATTATAGGTGTTTATTGGATGTTTATTTATGGAATTTAAAATGTGGTTGGGGTTTTTTGAAGGACTTAACCTTTTCCATCAAATGCCTATAAATTCTACCGAACAACATAGTTACTAGTTAGATTATTGTGATCAAGATTGTGACAGACTGTAATTCTTGAATTTCGGCAGTTCATGGTGTAGAATATGCATTTGGCGCACATGAACATTCGACAACGGGAATTTTTGAAGTGGAGCCAAGGAAATGCCCAGGCTTCACATTTAGGAAATCAATATTGATAGGGAGAACGGATTTTGGTCCAAGAGAGGTTCGTGTATTCATTGAGAAATTGGCAGCAGAGTACTCAGGAAACAGTTATAATCTTATCACGAGAAACTGTAATCACTTCTGTAATGATATGTGTCTAAGGTTGACCAAAATGCCGATTCCTAGTTGGGTCAACAGACTTGCTCGACTTGGTAAGATCTCATATTTCTAATAATCTTAGTTGTTTAAAATTCATATATGTTTTATACATAGGTTCTGAGTTCATGCCGAGATATTAGCTTGTTAATGGTTTATAGAGTTGGGTGATTTTTCATTACAACATAATAGCATATATTAGAAATAGTGCCTTCTAAGTCTCATGGAATCTGCTCAACTTGCATTGGAAGTCATTTTATCACCTTTGTTTATTAATTTTGCAGGCAAACTTTAACTTCAAGTTGCAACATCCAGATAATAGTTCTAGGAAGATGTTTAACAATTTGTCAAAACGAGAAAAATAGCCTTTGCAATCTTGAAGTCAAAGTATTTCTAATGATTAAAAATTGGTATACGAGTAAATTTTAACTTAAACAGTTTCTGATTATGAAATATTGTTGCGATATGCTTAGGAGCATTAGGAGTACTTTTCAATAGATGATCCCACCTTCTTGGCCTAGGGGAAAAAGAAATTTTGAAGTCAACTCTGATTACCTTTGCAATTTGAGAAGCATTTAAATTTGTTTAGGAAATATTACACAAATTTTTATTTGAGGATTCTTTTCAAGGGTACTGTAGTCGACAAAATTTTCCTAAATTTCATGACATGTATTGTCAAATTTGAAGCTGATATGGCCTTCTTACCTGTCAGCTTTGACCTCAATGGAAATCTTTGACAACTTACTTGCATACTTCAGCCTTGTTTTGGTAAATATACGACGCCGTACTTGAATATTGTTTATTTTTATCATTTAAGGACATGACAAGATAATGTCCCATGATAAAAAAGATAGGTTAGTATCTAAGGTGTATTAAATGTTGCCTTTAAAGGTTCTCGATCAAACAAATGATTCTGGGTTCAAGTCCCATCTTGGATAGAGGTGTGTGAGTTTGCCATTGACAAAAAGATAAATTATTCGCGACCAATAAGCTCCCATATTATTAAGCAATGTCATCACATGATATAATTTGATGATGTTCGTAAACTGTGCCTGCACCATGTATTTATATATTTATTTTATTTTCCATATTTGGTTAACATCCTTTAATTTTTTGGTGCAAACTAATCTTATTAATGGCAAACAAGCTTGGATACAATGTAGTTGACCGAGGCGAATTCCACATGATCCCATGTTTATGATCATTAGAACCCATAAACCAGGATTAGTTTTTTTTATGTTAAAGAAACATCGGTATTTATGATATAATCGCAAAATATGGATCTTGTTTTTGTCATAATTATGGTGCTCTTTTATCAAAGCCATATTAGCCATAACCCGTGCTGCCTTTAGTAAAAAAAAGATATCCTTAATTATATGAGAATTATGGTTTATTTTGAAGGTTTTCTTTGCAATTGTGTCCTTCCTGCGGGTCTAAACGAGACAAAAGTGAGACAAATTAGGGCAGAAGACGGTTCCAACAACGAAAAGAAACTTAGAAGCCAATCAAGCAGATTTGCATCATCATCTAAACCGCAACAACCCCCGTTATCATCTCGTTCTTCAAATTCTGCAACTAGAAAAAATTCACCTCCCGGAACAAATACGAAGCCCTTAACAACCTTGAAGGTGTAACGAAAGTTAGTGGACTCTTGACTGCTGAAAACTATGACATGTATATGCTATAATGTTCTTGACTAGATGAACAATAATGCATTACTATCATTACAAATTGGTTGAAGTGGGAGATATTGATCTAAAGATTTGTGGGCAAGTCTATGTTTTACAAAAAAGGAACATATTTATTTTGATTTTTATGTAAGTTGGTGGAATGCATATGCACAGCCCATAAGTAATGGATGTGGATCTAGTCAGAATTCATATGGCAATGAAATTGATTGTTATGGAGAGTTAGAGTGAAACATGCTTACATGCATGGTGTGGATTGTTTAAGGTATCTTGAATTGAGTTAAGGGGTCCATACCCATGATTTTATTATTTGTTTTGTGTTGCACTTAGCTTATACGTGGTCAATAGAACTCCATGTGATGGTGCATTAATTGTTATTTCCATGGTTCAAGAACTGCCAAATGAAGGGTCATACAGTCATAGCAAGTAGCCAAAGTGACGATACATATGAGTAGTTATGCATGAAAATGTTGTGTTTTGCATTTATCTTTTTTCTTAAATAGCTACTCCTTCCGTCGTAAAATTATTGTGTCCCGACAAAAAATACACGGTTTAAGAAAAATGCATTTATTACTTTTTTTTTTCTTTTTTTTTTCTTTTTAGCAGAATGACACTATTACTCTTAGCTAATTAATTAATGTTTTTTTAAAGTTTGTAATAATAAATTCAAGCAAGGGTTATATGGTAAACTTGATCAAACTTTTTTTTCTATTTTTAGTAGTGGACAATTAAATCGGGACATTAAAAAAATAACGAGGATTATTTGGGACGGAGAGAGTACATGTTTGAACACGTATATCTGTGAAGGTGACAAGTCCAACTAAATGACTAAATCCAAGATCTTAATTAGTCTAGCTTGTTCGAAAGAAAAGTCTTAGTCTAGCATGATGGCCTAAAACTTGGGGCATTTAAAGAGACCCTATCATGTTAAAAATTACGTAAAACAACTAATGCAAACAAATCAATTCTTTGTACGTCTCAGCTGATTTCACATTGTAATATACTACAGAAAAGTATGAATTATGTGTTGCTGAAATTTGGCAATTTGTTGACACTTATGCAAATATATGATTACATCTTTAAGCGCTTAGAAAATTTAAATTTTTATACGGAGTAACAATTTTCACAAGTATTATCGTAACAACAAAAATGTTCAACACTATATAGGTTGTCCTCTTTGCTATAGTTGACTTTTGCGCGCAAGGTACATCAAGTCGTCAGTAGCACGCCATTATCAGTTAGTTATTGTGCCCGTAAATGAAGTTATGTAGAAAAAAGTATAAAAGCTCAAACATTATATTAAAGGATAAAAGAATGGATATGCATGTCTTCCTCTGGATAGCAAGGAGTGATCAATGGGAGGTAATTTTAAGTAATAGTCATCGGTGCTCTTTAATGTTTTTGACAGGTTAATGCTTGGCGGCAAATCAAAGTGCTGCGTTTTTTTATCGGTGTCTTTAGACCTAAATAATCAGGTAATTGGTCAGAAAAGGGAGAAACCCTGGTTACCATAAAGAGTAACAAGTTTACTAAGGTAAATTGGTCAGAAAAGGGAGAAGCCATGGTTACCAAAAAGAGTAACAAGTTCACTAAAACGCATTTTCTCGCTTAAGTGCCATGATCATGAGCATGGATGTAGGAAAGGAAACGGTAATTTTTGCTGTATAACGTTGATAGGAAGACATGGAACACCAAGGTTGCATCTATTGATTTCTAATTAACTGCTTGAGTTTTAATTCACTGTAAGCCAAAACGTATAATTACAACCTTAGGAATGAGTTTTTATATATATATATATATATATATATATATATATATATATATATATTTCGCAAACCTCGTTTAGAAACACAAACATCAAAGTTTAGCCGTTATGTTCAATGGCGGAACTCGAACTTTTATTTTGAGGGGGGGTGTTTGTGAGTTTATTGCATAATTTTAGTTTATTAAATGTTTTTGGTTTTGGGACCGGAGAGAGGGAGGGCATTTTTTTCTAGTTGATTGGTGGGCTTTGTGCTTTCGGTTGACAGGTTTTGGGGATAATGGTATATATGAGTTTATTAAAAAAAATTTACCTATACATAAGTAGGGTCTTCAGAGGTGGGGGCAGTATTTTCGATGGATTGCGGACTGCCGGAGGGGGGAGGGGGAGGGGGGAGGGGGAGGAGAATTTGTCAACGTATAGACGAACTTGTTCGTAACTATAAATTGTTCACATACTAGTATACTATAAAAAGATAAACCCGTATATAATAAAACGGATAAAAAGTAATACTATTAAACTCAAGTCTCAAATCTCGAATACAAAAAATCGTAACTCATAATTGATAATTTGAATTTCAAATGTGAAACATGAAAGAATCAATATATAGAGAATAAGAAGCAAACTTTTAAACAATAGTACACATTAGATAAGAACTTTATGATATTATACCTTTATATTAAAAGGCAGGATTGCTTCCTCGAGGCATTTAATGCCATACCCGGTCCGACTCGAATTTATACCTTTAATGCACCATTGCTGCCTTAAATGCTATGGGGTTTCTGTACACGTGTGTTGATTCTTTCTCTTTCAACACACATCTCTCTCTCTCTCTCTCTCGGAAACTGTTGTTCTTTCTCTCTCTAAAAATAGGTGTCACCGATCTTTATTGCTCTCACCGACCCTTATTGCTCTCTCACTAGAAGCAGATCGTGGGTTTAGGGTTTGTTCTTGGTGTTTGTTTTAATTGAAAGCAAGCTCAATAAATGTGCTCAATAAATGTTGCTGCCGGAAACCGCTGGAACCGGGTCGACCCGCCGAAACCCACCGCCGGAACTCGTCGAAACCCGCCAGCTAACCCCTTTTTTCTGACCCGAACCATTTATTAAAGAGCAGACACGTGCCATCTAACAAATCCCACCTTTATACACGTATCTCTTACTCATCATACTCACCCATCTCCTTCATTCAGTTTCACACACAACACACACATCAAGCTCTCTCAGTTCTTTTGGTTTTCCGGCGAAACTTTCACTATCTCATCTTCAACTCTAAAAAACTATAAGGTAATTTTTGGGTTCCTCATTTTTTTGGTTTAGTTATAGAGTCTGATAACAGGTTTTAAAATATTGAGTATGATTGCTCCGTAATAACAGGGATTGCTGCCTGGGGAGGAAGAGGGAGGTTAATTGTTAAAGTTGAATGATTTGATTTTTCTAATTGAAACCGGTAAGTATCGCTATTGTTGCCATGATGACTTTTATATGAGGCGAACCAGTAAGGGTGAAAGTGTGTCATCATAG
>BQNB010081050.1:0-27847 GCA_026074375.1 Tanacetum coccineum
ATGAGAGTTTGGCAAAATTAATTAAGATTTTATAGACAGCGCTTAAGGTTTTTGATTGGACCGACTGAATAAAATGGATTCTTTATCTTGAAGAAAGCTTATAAGTGAAAGAAAGATCAAGAATTATCCAAATTATAAACCCCTATAAGCAAAATATTTGATAGAAATATCTCAACGGCTATATTTAATTGCCAAAAATCTGTTATGCCTCAAACAGTACTAACGGTTGCCCAACAGTACTAAGTTTATCCTAAAAGTACTAAGTAATGCCCATCAGTACTAAGTTTAGATTAACAGTACTAATTTTTTTTAGTAGTACTAAGTTTAGCCTAGCAGTATTAACTTTTGAGGTACTAGTTTTAACCTCAATTTTGTTCCAAAAGACATTTCCATCATCAATGTTGATTCTCACAAGCTCTCTTTCTGTTTTTAAACTCACTGTATCTCTCAATTCTTTTGCTCACTGATACACTCTGTCTGTTTTTGCTCTACTCATCTCTCAATTCTTTTAAGCTCACACTTTTTCTCTCTGTCTGTTTTTGCTTTCTCTTAATTCTTTTAAGCTCACACTTTTTCTCTCTGTCTGTTTTTGCTTTCTCTTAGTTCTCATAGTATTAATTATAACAGCAGTAGAAAGTATACTTACCAGTACTAAGGTAGGCCAACAACACTAACTTGAATTTCATCATTAACTGCTGTGCCATTCCAATTCAAGCATTATTTTTGCTGCATATTAACCTCCCCTCAATCAATGCTTCAGAGGTTAAGCATTCCAATACTAGCAATCAGATATTAAAATCTTCCAACATCTAAAGCTTTTGTAAGTAAATCAGCAACATTGTGATTAGTGTGAATCTTAATCATTTGAATAAGCTTCTTCTTATTTGAATCCCTGATGAAGTGATGTCTAATCTCAATGTGCTTAGTCTTTGAGTGAAACACTGGATTCTTAACTATGCAGATTGTGCTTTCATTATCAATGAAAATCTTGGTATTCATGAAGTTGTATCCATAATCCAACTTTTGATTTTGAATCCAATATTCTGCTTCAGTAGTAGAGTTGGAAACTATAGTTTGCTTCTTACATTGCTATGAAATCAATCTCTTCCCAAGAAATTGACAACCTCTTGTTGTGGATTTCCCGTCTAAACTTACATCAGCATAGTCACTATCAGTATAAGCTTCCAAGTCAAATGGTGAGTCCTTAGGATACCAAAGGCCTAATTTAGGCTGACCTTTCAAGTATTTAAAGATTCTTTTCACAGCATAAAGATGTGAAACTTTAGGTGTGACTTGAAATCTTGCACAAGCACATACATCAAACATTATATCAGGCCTAGAAGCTGTTAGATACATCAATGATACAATCATTGATCTATATAAGTGAACATCAACATCTTCAGCTTCTGCATCCCTGAGCAATGGTTTTGAAGTTTCCATGGGTGTACTTGCTGTCTTCACAGTTGAGAAACCAAACTTCTTTAAAAATTCATCCACATACTTGTCTTGACTGATGAAAATCCCATTATATTTTTGAGTCACTTGTAGTCCTAAGAAGAAGGTAAGCTCACCCATAGAACCTTCTCTGGAATTTTTTATGCATCAAATTTCTCAAACTCATGCATAAAACCCTTGGTAGATCAAAAATGATATCATCTACATATACTTGAACTAGTAAAATATCACCTTTGACTCTTTTAGTGACAAAGTCTTATCTATCTGGCCTCTCTAAAATCCATTGTCCAATAAATAAGTAGATAGAGTCTCATACCAAGCTCTAGGAGCTTGATGTAGACCGTATAATGCCTTTTCTACCTTATAAACTTTGTCAGGAAACTCTGGATCTTCAAACCCTGGAGGTTGACAGACATAAACTTCCTCTTCAATCTTGCCATATAGAAATGCACTCTTCACATCCATCTGATACACAACAAAGTCTTTGAATGAGGCATATGCTAAGAACATCCTAATTGCTTCAATCCTAGCAACTAGCGCAAAAACCTCATCATAATCAATTCCCTCTTCTTGAGTGTATCCCTGAGCAACCAACCTAGCCTTGTTCCTGATTACAATGTCTCTTTCATCTTTCTTATTCAGTATAACCCATGGTAGTACCATAGCTCTTTTGTCATAGTGAGTAAATCCATCAAAAGTCCAAAAACCTGTTTTAAATTTTAACTGCAAAGCTCTTCCTTCTTGCATAGATTATATCCAGCTTGGATTCTTGTAATGCTTATTACCTTTTGGGCTCTACTTCGTGATAAGAAAACATGCAAACAGACAATTCTAAAGTCTTTATGTTTGAATATCTGGTGCACTTAACAAACATTACCATGATTCAGTCACATTCTTTTGGCATCCTTCTGGTTTAAGGTGTTGAATGTATATCTCCAATGATTTGTTCAAGTGGATGATCCTTGTGAATTTTAGTAGTTGGAGTAGGACTGACAAGGATATTTGTATCCAAATTAGTCATGTCAGTCTTTGCATAAACTCCTTCATCATCATTTGAATAGATAATTTCTTCTAAATTAGGCATGTTTAGATCATCATCACATCCATGGACTATATTCTCATTACACGCATTTATTTTCTATGTCATCAAGCATTAACAATTGACTAACAATATTATTGGTTGATAGTGTTGTTGACATTTGCAATCCTGCTACTTGATTAACGCGTGCTCCTCTGTATTTGGCACCTCACTATCTTCATTCTCTAGATCTTTAGCATCCTTCTTTTCCTCCTCCCCTGATGGTTTGAATCCAACTTTAGGAGAATCCTTTGAACTAGAAGAGAATGATAGATCTTGAATCAAAAATGGTAGCAGTATTTAATCTTTTTCAGGTATTGTCTCTATTCTAGCTTTTCTTGCATCATCACATACTTTTGTACCTGCACTACCATTAGATTGATTCCCTGCAACAACTGGCTCATAATTCATAGATTTTGTTAGAGCATCTATATCAAAAAGCCAATTAGGTCCACTTCTTGCAATATTAGGTGTATCCTCCCTCAAACTAACATGCAAGTTCTTTTCAACTATACTATCCTATTGTTTGAATACTCTGAATGCATTACATTAGTAAGAGTATCCTACAAAGAACCCTTCATCAGCCTTTCCATCAAATTTACCTAGGTGATCTATGGTATTAAGGATTGTAACAAGACACCCAAATGGTCTTATGAAGCTTAAGGCAGGTTTTCTACCTAGAAAATATTCATAAGGGTCTTGTTGTTGAGCTTAATTACTAATACCTCCTGTTATTGAACATAACAGCATATTACTGCTTCAAGCCCAAAAAGTATAGGTAATTTTTAAAATCAGCTAGCATAGTCCTAGCAGCCTCTATTAGTGTTCTATTTTTCCTTTCTGCTACTCTATTTTGTTGTGGAGTCCTAGCAACACTAAATTCCCTCTTAATACCCTTCATTTTACAGAACTGATTCATGACCTTATTCTTGAATTCAGTCCTATTGTCACATCTAATTACTTTCACCTAAGGACTATTATATTTCTAGCCAGTTATGAATTTTTAAAAGGATTTTAGTATTTCATCCTTAGTGCTAAAAAGAAAACCCTACTAAACCTACTATAGTCATTATGACAAACTAGACAGTACATCTTTTTTCATTAGATTCTTTATAAATGTTGGGCCCATACAAATCCATATGCACCATTGTAATGGTTTGGTTGATTGAGCTTACAGTCTTGGTCTTACTAGAGGCTTTATGTTTCTTTCCTTTCTGACAAGCAACACATGTATGATTATTTTCAAAAATCTTTGAAGGTAAACCTCTTACAAGGTTTCCCCTCACTAGTTTGTTCATAGTTTTGAAATTTATATGTCTAAGCCTCTTATGCCATAGATTAGATTCATCTAATGTGGCCTTTGCAAGAGACAAGTTTAGAGACCCCTGAAGGAACAATATTCTTTAATCAACACTGTTCAGTTTATCTTTTCTAGACCCTAAAGCATACATGATTTTTATCAAGTAGCCTTAAAGACAGGAGACAAAACAACACATCAGTGTCTGTAAAATGAACATTGTTTTTTTCTTGTCACACATTTGTAAGGACACTGAAAAGGTTAGAACTTAAGCTCTTAACAAAGTATTACATCTTCAAAATCCAATTTACATGTAACTGAATTTACCTTTACCAATATTTTACCCTCCTTTGGGATCCTCCTCTAAAGGCAACAAATCCAACATCAATTTCTTCATAATCTGAGAGGTATGCCCTTGTTTTCCATCACTTGTCTAAAGCATCCACTTCAATGACTCTTTTTTTCTGCAATTCAACTGTGGATTGGACCTGCACAAACCAGTCCAAATCAGGCTCTCTGGGGACCCCAAGCCATTACAAGATTTGGATCTGCCTTGTGGCCATGCAAACATAGGACAAGCGATCTTCTAAAGTTCAGTGGCAGCAGGGCCAGTTTTATCTGGAGGACATGGTCTAAAACCTTTTTGCGCTTTGGGTATACCAAACCCAACATGGTATAGGCCTTAACATCATTAAGCCTTCATTTCCCTTAATTTATACTTACTAGGCTGCTTTTGGCCCAGCAGTACAGTAACATTTCCCTTACTTTATTAACTTTTCATTTAAATTACGGTCTATTTGTTGTAGACTTGTTATAGGGCCTTAATAACAGTAATGTGCTCTATTAAACAACATTGATGCTGTCCTTAGCACTATTTACTGTTGGTACATGGCGTCGGCAGTATTTGGTCTGGCAGTATTAAATGATACTAGCTGCTTTGAAAAGTTTTGCCCAGCATATTAATTTTTTAATACCAGATATCATTATGACTGCTTTTGGAACTAAAATTTCCTTTTGGATGAGGGTGAGTCATTCTTTTGGCATAATCAGGTTTATATTTCATGAAATGGCCATATCACCTTCTTAAACTTCGACAAAAAACAGCTTAAATCAATGTAGTGGTTTGGAAGCCTCCTTCTATGTTTGATGAAGCTTTAAAATATGAAGAAACTTGATGATTTGGAGATAAATATCAAGTTTTTAGGAGGATTGGTTTAGGATTAAATCCTTCTTAATGCGGCTATTATTATTGTTGCTCATATCAGAGTTAATGCTTCTCAGTTGTGTTAAGTTACTAACTCAAGAACTTTAAAAGAAAAATGTCAAGTGTTTTATCTACCTGCTAAGAACAAGACCTGCTTGTAAGTTAAGACTGCTTGAAAGTACGACTGCTATTATAAAAGTTACTACGCTAGTAGCATATTAGTGCTGCTCAGAGACTTAGAAGAAAAACTGCTAAGTGTTTTACTATTGCTAGTACAAAAGTTACTACTGTTAGTACAAAGTTAATGTCTGCTTGAAGGGAGTTTTAATAATGCTGCTAGTGAAGAAGTAGTACTAGGTAGTTCGTTGTACTGCTTAATGTGATATATAATGAAGTATTTTGTGTAAAAGATATGTATGAACTTATTGTTTAAAAAGATTTGCTATTCTTAAAAAGTATGGTAAGCCGTTTAGGACTCCTTGGTGTATAAAGGGGTCCTAGGCATAGACATTTATATACCAATACACATATATCACGTATCAAAAACGAGTGATTCATAGAATTATCATAGCTTCAATGTGCTTTGTAACCCTAAATACTTTGAGAGTATTCATATTATTAATATTACTGGACTTCTGTTTGTCGAATTATATGTTCTATAATTACTTGTTTCATTGATAGGTTCTTCTAGATATAATAGGAGATTAGATTCCGCATAATCATTAATACATAAAACAAAGTTTCTACTATATGTTGTTGTTAGATTATCTAAGAGAACTAATACCTTATACAAGCTTAAGAACTCGATCCTATAAAGATGGATCAACAAATATATCTATGAAACAAGTACAAAAGCTAACAGTTGATGAGCAAGATGGGATTCGACAATTTCAGTGATGAGTAACGCTCACATATTTAATCCGTTCTTCCTGATATGCTTCGAAACCTGAAGGAGGATTAACTTTCCAAAGAAAGATGGAAGTAGTTAGACAGAAAGAGGTCTCCGCCTCATGATTACGGCTATCGATCAGCTGCTGCTAGCAAAGAAGGGTTAATGAGAGCTTAGAAAAGTTCGTGGTGTAGAGATTACGGGGAAACCTATGACTACTTTCACAACCATATGTTATAGTCATATGTTGGGTCTTATCATTTCAAGTCTTTTCTCTCGTAATATAAAACTTTGAATATGTAAATAAATGCTAGACTAAAAATAGGCCTATATAGTGTTTGAGTATGATTTTCAAGAATTTCTTAGTAAATTTAAAAAATATTAAATTAACGTACTCAAACAATCATAAATACCCTCAAAAGTGAGAGTAGCAGTAAAATTTTCCTAATAAGGCTTTACATATATAATCTAAACATTTTTCTTCTCCCAAATAATTTTATATATATATTCATCAATTGATATCCAAAATATCAAAAGAGTTTTTGACATTTTGATATGGAGAGAACATGTGATTCAATAATATGATATAATATATATATATAAATATATATATATATATTATATAGATAAATATAGATATATATATATATATATAACTTAATAATGTATCTTAAAGACTTCATTTGAACACATCCTCGTATTGCTAAACATCTTGTTATGATGCAACAGAATGATTTTATATTTATCAAAGTACCTTTGATCGATGATTTCAAATGGGTTTTAAAGGCTGGTAACAATACCAAAAGACCGACCACATATTTAATGAATTGGAGTATATAAGGTGGTTAGTATAGGATGTATCGGTTCCCAACGATCCAGCCAGAACCGGAGGATCTACCCAGAGGACATTCTATTGATTAGTGTTGATCCCCACTAGCATAGATATTCTTATCTGTATAAAGCTTAGTGTATTGAGTAAATCCAGAGACAACTATGGTAAAACTTTTATTATGAATAACAAAGACTATGCGAAAATCTATCAATGATACTAATAAGAATTATTAAATAAAATAGTAATCACAAAATTAATAACAAACAATTACCAACTTTTCAGCCTCAATATGAAACGAAACACCATCTTATAGTGTTAGAGGGTTTATCAAATACCTTAAAGCAACTAATATCAAAGATGTACATATAACATTATGCCCTAGGACCCTCCGTTTTCTACCCAAGGAGTCCCTACAAGGCTTACAAATACTTTCCCTAACTTATCACAAGATCTTACTATAAACAAACAGTAATCTTTTAAAACAAATAAGTATATACATAATCTATCTTTACAAATAACTAAAACTTTATCTTGCGTAAGTATTCTTTGTTCTCCAAACATCTTTGATCTCATCTTTGATCACAAATTGCTTCCACATAGTACCACTCAGCAGTTGTAACTGAGCACAAGCAGCATTAACTACTTAGAAGTTTATTCTAGCAGTACTAACTTTTGTACTAGCAGTAGTAACTACTTAGTATATTTTCAGTCTTCATCTCTGAGCAGTTTCTTTAACTGTCTACTAGCAGCAGTAACTTTATACTACCAGTACTAACTACTTAGCATAATTTTCATTAGTATTACCAACAACACTAAGTTATGCTTGCAAGCACTAATATATACCTGAGCATTAGTAACTCTAAGAATCATCTTGAAGTCTTTTAAAACCTAACAATCCTCCCCTAAACTTGATGTTCATCATCTGAATCTTCAAGTTTCATTAAAAGTCTTCACCATCACTAGGAGGATGCATTCAAACACTTCATTGACCCTTTTCCTGCTTTCATGAGCTTGAGTAGTTGATAACACATCTTATTCCAACGATAGCTAAAAGCTTCTTTTCAACAAGTTTGAGATTTTGTATTGATGTAAAGGGAATATCTTTCTCAACCAACATAAAGATATTAGATTTCTACAGCATACAAAGGCACATCCATAGTTTTTATCCAATAGCTTCCGATCCAAACAGTCACTCTGTACCCTTGAAGATTTCTTCCACTACATTAACTCTTAATGTCAAGTTTCAAACATTCTTGCAAATCTCCCATAACACTCCTTTCATAGCATCTCGCCTAGTATTCTCATGTTTAGCTTTAACTAACTTCCAGAGGGTCTCTAAGTCTTCTCTATCAATACCCTAAAGCATTTTTATCATTGATGAATACCTTTTTGAGCTTCCATCAGCCCTTATCAATCCTTCCATCTTTATCAATTTGGTATTCAACAATCACTGGAGGCTTAGTAGCTAGAGGTATAGCATCAATTGCTACCTCATCATCTTTAACTATCTCAATATGCCTTTTCATCTCTGCCTCCTCTTGATCATCATCACCCTTTTCCTTCTTAGCCTTTTCCTGTTCTAATTCATCACCTGCTCTTTTAGAACTACCTTCTGCTTTTGTCTTACTGCCTTTCACCAACTCTGTATTCATATCTACAAAAGTGTTTACCCTTTTCATCTCTTTATCAAACATTTCCTGGATCTCATCATAACTTTTGCTCTTCAGCTGATTGTGTTTGTATCCAGCCATGTTCTTCAAATAGGTAGACATTGTATTTCTCTTTTGTGCCTTAGTTGGTGGCTTGCTCCTTTTCTCTTGAGCTCTTAATGCTGCAAAGTGTTTATTTCTCTTCTCCAAGAGTTCTACAAATAATTTTGACTTTTCTTCAATACTCAACTGTTCTTGTTCTTTTGTTTGCATTTGTTGAGCCAATTGAAAGTCAGCATCCATCATAGCTTGTGTGTTATCCCATGATTCAAGTAAAGCTATGTTGGCTTTTTCTTCCTTTAGTCTTGAAATCCTCTCTTCTTCTTCCAATTCAGCTTGTAGTTGAGCTTCAAGATTTCTAGCAACTTCTTCATCCATTGCAATTTGATCTTTCTTCTTCAATGGCACTTCAAGCGCCACCAGTATTCCTTTGCTTTGTCCAGTGGATGTTGTGATGCTTGTAAGATGATGATGTTGTTATATTCACTTGGCATTCTTGACTACAACCCCTCTAGCCTTGGTCTTGTATAGTAGTTGTTATAGCACAGATGTAACAACTTTGGGTTAGGCGCTTGATTCTATCAGAGTCTGAGCCAGAAGTAACTCAACAATAGTTGTTATTGGAGCATTGACAGTAGTAACTTCAACATTTAGCAGTAGTAACTCTTTACCACAGTAGTAACTGGATCATTAGCACTACATCCTTTTCAGCACCATCATTTTTCCTGCTCTACATCCAACACACCTTATCAAACATCCGGTTGTCATCATTCCTTTCTTGAGTCTCATCCAACCAGAGTCACTTCTCATCCAGCATCAAGATCAGCAATTTCCTCCCCTGTTTTAGATGCTTCTTCCTGAGCACCCAAACTAAGAACATCATTAAAGATTCTACCCTGCTAGAGTGAAAACCAATCTTCCTTATTTTAATTGAGCCCTTGAGTTTTTAACTTCCCTTCTCTTTTCGAATTGCTTGCTACTCCTTCTTTAAGCTAGCAATCTCCTTTCTTTGAGCCGGCTTGGGCTTTCTCTAAATTAAGGACTTTCTCTTGTAGGCTGGTACATAAATTCATCAATTCAGAAAGTTGCATACTATCCTCACCACTTTGAGGTGGATCATAAGAAGGGGTAGATATATGAGCCTCATCAGGAGTCTCTTCAGTAGTAGGCTCTGTAGGAGCACTATCTTTCCTCTGTTTTCTCCTTGACTTCTTCTTTTGATGATGGTTGAGAAATAATAGGTGTGGAATGGGAATAAGAAGGAGCAGCTGAATCTTCACCCATGTCTTCTGTAGCTTGAACCATCATTATGGAGAATAGTGGTGTAACCCTTCTAGAAAAACCCTTGCATGGTCTCTTCATGTTAGCAAACACCTCTATTATGGAAAGGTGAACTTAAACCCCTTGGTGTTTAGACATTCCATCTACTAGTTTCTCCAGGAAGAACTTGCACAATTATCTTGTGTACATTAAAAATTTTACTACCACCATCCCCAAGTCTTCACCATATGTCAAAAATACTTGGAAAAAGGTTTAAATTTTTGGTTTGTGGCAAGACATGTGATAGCAGATGCCATAGTGCTACTAAATTCATTCCAGGATGTAGTCTTAGCACTAAGGCATTACAGTATGGTATGGATGAGAAATTTCCACTTGGATGAAAAATAAGGTTTATAGAAAGTAAGCTTTTGAGTAAGATGTTCATACCCCATTCTTTCCAGTTCTGTAAAAATGGTTAGCAAGCAATGGGAAGACAAATCGTTCCTATCACAACATCCACCTTAAGAGTTACTTCTTTTACTTATCTCAGAGATATTACCCTTTTCTTGTTCTACTAGGTGCTTGTATCTGACATTCCCCATTAACGGTTTTGACCTTAGCATATTCCAAACTGTTGCAATACATGTAGTAAAAAAGGGTTGGATTAACCTTAACCGCAATTGGACATATAACTGCATTACAGAAATACAATAATCTCCTTAAACCCACTACTTTCTCAGGTTTATTCCAAAAAAACGGAACCAAAATGTGAGTTTCACAGCAAACTGTGGGTCGACATTATAACGGTTTTGATAGATTAAAGATGATATTGAGTTAGGGTTTATGATTAGGAGAGTATTCAAGGATATAAAATCGATCGAATGAGTGATTAAAACCCCTTAACGACAGTATTTATGAGTCAACCCCGCAACAGCATTAACTTAATTGGACAGCATTAAGTTAAGCCTAACAGTAAAACTAACCCAAGCAGTAGTAAGTTATGCCTGGCACACAATTAACGAAGCCTTGAACAGCAGAAGTGTATGCTAGTTACAAAAACTAATACAGAAATAGTAAATTAAGCCTAACAGTATTAACTTAAGCTTAATAGCATTAAGTTTTAAACTGAGCACCATTAACTTTAACACACAAGCATTAACCCTAATTTCTTTCCAAAAAGCATTTTCATCATCAATTGTGATTCTCACAAGCTCTCTTTCTGTTTTTAATCTCACCATATCTCTCATTTATTTTTCTCACCAATTCACTTTATCCGCTTTCGTTTTAACACAACAAGCCCTCTTTCTGTATTTTCCAGTTCCACTATTCTCTCTTTTCTTTTTCTCACTAATTCAGACAGTTTTGTATAATGTTCCATCAATTCCAATAGTTTCATGTTGTCTTCCCCACTTCCAAGTGTGTTAACTCTTGAGAGAGGTGGGTCATTGGACTGTTTAGATGCAGCCTCAAACCTAATTTGAGCTTCTGCACCCTTAATATGGTATCTTGGCACCTGGGACCACTACCTGAACCAGTTTCCTGAAGAAAAGATTCATTAAGTGTTGCCATGGATTGGGTCCTATTACTGTTACCACTGCCCTGCTCTGCTACTAAGCTAGAAGCAGTAGTGGTGGCCCTTTCCATTTTGTCTTCTCATTCCTTATAGACAGTCTTATCTGCAACAAGGTGAATAGGTCTACTAGACTGA
Organism: Tanacetum coccineum; assembly: GCA_026074375.1. NCBI lineage: Eukaryota > Viridiplantae > Streptophyta > Magnoliopsida > Asterales > Asteraceae > Tanacetum > Tanacetum coccineum. The sequence continues at coordinate 11,433 of BQNB010081050.1, forward strand.
GATATCTTAGTGGTCCTTTTGGCTTTCCTAGATTTTTGAGTCTTTTTGGGTTAAGATTGTGATAGAACAGTGATTGATTCAAGATTAGATAGTGATACAATTGTGGATGTGTGTTGGGGATCAGTGGGTTGTCTTAACCCTTCACCCACTTCTGCTTAATGATGTAACATTTCTCAATTTCAGGTCATTTTACGACTCCTATTATTCGTCACTATTTATTTTAGTCTGATACGCGTTTGCTTTTAATGTTACTTTTAAGCTAAACGCGTAGACTAGAAAATAAATCAATTAATATAGAACGATCATCATATTAAATAAAGGTTTTCATCAACCATGTAATATTATAATTATAAAAGATAATTATTAACTTTGCGTTTTTTATTTTTATTGGTCACGTAAAAGGCTTACGTTTAGCAATAAAATACACTTAGACACACCTCGGAAATACCTAGACTTACCTAGACTCAAACCAATACCCACTTTTAAAACCTTAACACAAAATTAAACCAATTCTTGTGTTAAATACCCACTATGGTCGGATATATATATATATATAAACACACCTAGAAATATTCTAATGATCTTCCAAAGTACATGTACATCACTTGGTTAATTAAGGTTGGTACTTAATGTCTCCCATTAGCCTTTACACATTGGATAATAACCAAATAGCTTCTCTTTTGTCCCTTAGGCCACGACTACATGCATGTATATGCACAAAATCCATAGGATTTCCAATATCTTAGCAATTTTTGTACCAAAATCCTCTAATTAAAACTTATACTTAGTGGTTTAACAAAACTATGTGTAGTTAGCTAGAAACTTGTAAAAACTACTAATCCTAGGCCGTTTTGGTTTGTTTGTGTGACTAAAGACATATAACTAGCACTTTGCCTATAAATACCCACTCATATTCACCATATTACACTCTTGCAACTACCTCAACAATATACTAAACACTCTCTACCCTTTGAGTCCTTTTCTCTTGGTACTGACATAAGACGCAAACAAACACATCCTTTACTTCGCTCCGAAAGTCACAAACACAACAAAGGTTATATAACAAGCTCTTAAGGGTACACCCAAGCTAAGGGGTTGGCAATAATACATGGAGTAACGATCGGGTAGAAACCTTTGGGTTTAACCATCCTACACATCCAAAACTCAAAGCCAAGTCTTAGGACCCTTGTAAGTCACATTAAACTTGTACATTTCATACTTCATTTATTTTCTTTGACACCTAGTCATATAAGTCACGTCGTCATGTAATTTACGAGTTTACATAGGCACGAACACGCATGGTTCAACTCATGCATGTCACACGCACGTATATTACATGAACTCGACCTTGTGTGGTGTTGGAATGTTAAGAAAACACGTAACATGGCTTATTAATGAGCAAAGCTTAGAAAAACCATTCATTATAAGAAAACCACAAACTAAACTTTTAATAGTAAATGATTACGTGCTTGGGAGCGTATGTGGGACGTTAAGAAACACTTGCATGTAAGATACAACGTGTATATAAGCTAAATACATGACATTTTTACCACTAGGGCCTTTTCGAATAATCACGTAAGTTACTAGAGAAGCAATGGGCCACAATAGGCTTGTAAAATACTCAAGAGTGCACAGCCCGGAGCCCAACCAAGCCAACAAGCCCAACATGTGGAGGCCATAGCATAATAAGAAGCTCATATCAAGCCCCTTATTAATGGACCTAGAAATCTATTGAACTCATATTATGATAAACAGCTCAAGCTAAACTCCTATTGGACCTTTAGCCAATCCAAAGCCAAACATTCCCAATACGCCCCCTCGGGAGCCACAACTTATTTTCTAAGCTCTATGAGCTTATTGAGAGTCATACAAACATAGTTGAAACATATATGGACCCTAATACTAATTAGAGAACCTAGCCAAACCCATAATGGGCTTGTTTGCCTATTTGCGAGTCCAACGCAAGCCAATAAGCTCACAATAAGCTTAAACAGCTTATTGGTGAACTTATAACAGTTGGATGGGCCCAATGGACTTAGGAATAACTAATGGACCTTAATGGACCAAGCCAAAACCATTAGGAACCTTATTCGGACTCATATCGGGCCCAATAAGCCCATTTACAAAGCTTAACGACTTATTGAATAAGCCCACATTTAAGAACAGCTTAAACAAACTCAAATGAACTTATTTAATATGGAAAATAAGTTAAAATCAATAAGGAAACCCTAATGGACCTTTTGCTAGCATTCGGTTAAGGTTGTTGGGCCAACGAGCCCAATAAGCCCAAAATAAGCTCACCCGAGCTTATTAATAAGCCAAGTTGATTTTTATAACTTAATTAAGATTGACAAGTGCTTATGTACTCTTGGAAACTTATTTGGACCATTAAAAGCTTAATGGTCCTTAACGGGCCTAATAAGCCCAATAAGCTTAAATAAGCTCATCCGAGCTTATTTAATAAGACCAAATCAGTTGGCTTTGCTTATTTGGAGCGTTTTAAAAAAACTTGTTGCCACTTGTTAGATCTTAAATGTACGTAAAATGCAAAGTTGTGTAAAGTTGGAGGACTAAAAGTATAAATTACAAACTAGAGGGGTTAAAACTGTCATAATTGATTTTATAAGGTTCAGGGACTGTTTTGAGCACTTTTGGAACTTAAGGGGCTGTTTTAAAAACAATAGGACCTAAAGTGTCGAAATCGTTGTAAGTGTGACCAAATGTGTAAATTATGAAAACTTAAAGGGTTTGAAATTAACAATATATAATATTTTATAACCCAGGACTGTTTTGTAATTATAAGAAACCTTAAGGGTATTTTGTGAACGAAAGTTGATTCATTAACATCTAATCTTTATCCAGACGCGGGGGGAGGGGGGGGGGGGGGGGGGGGGAGTTTGTATTCCGGATATATACAGTTAAATCTACATTTAATAAATATGAATATTTATAATAACCGTTATACGTAGACAAGAACGTATGGGATAGTTTACCTTTCCAAGAGCCATCAAAATTAATTTCAAATACATTAAACATGTACACCACCACACAAGTGATAACAATATATATAAACTAGCAAATTTATATAGTTTATACATTGAGTTTTTAGCCTAAACTTGTAGACTAAGACTGGCCGTATTTACTTAGGTATCTGACGGTGTGATTCATACTTAGATATATTATCATTTTCAGAGAACTATTTACTAAGGTGAGTTCATAGCCCCATGTTTTACAATTATTTAAATGATTTACATCTTTGGGGTGAGAACATGCTTTGTTTTACAAATTGAACGCAAGTGTACATTTTATACAATGATTACGTGTTTTGCTAAGTGCTATAACTCACGAGACCCTTTATCATGAACTAGTCAATTAACCTGATTGTAAAGCGCGAATGTTATGAGTAGATCTATTTAGGACGACATCCCCGATCGGTGACTAGCTATCACCGGGAAACGAACGTTATAATATGTCGATTTTGGGATGTTCGTTAATACTCAGTCATGGGCATTATTGCAATTTATTGGCATTCATACAGTCGGCTTCAGTGGCATGAGCTAGCAAGATAAATTACTATTTTATGAGGTTATGCATATGTTGCTAATCATACCTTGGAAAATCTTGTGCGGTCCGACCTATGATTTAACATAAACCTAATGAAGCACCAACTTTACGTTGATATTTTAAGCATGTTTTTTCAGGTCAATATGGCACGGGGTGCTCAATACATTGGGGTCACTCACTGGAAAATAGTCAGTACTAAAGATTTGGCGTATAACATTTTGGAACATTTGTTTATAAACAAAATCTTTACTTATATCGTCGAACAATTTATAGCCAGACTTATTACTAACAAGCATTTTTTAATACCAATGTATTTTTAAAACGACAGCCGTTAGTGTTCCGTTCTCATATCCTTGTGCTATGATCTATGAAGTAAGCACCCAACGATATTCCACATTCCGCTGCTACCCACAGATTTGGGGGTGTTACAAGTTTGATATTCAGAGCCCAAGGTTTAATAAGAGAACCAGGTCAAAAGTTTTTGTCTAGACTATAACCATTTTCAAACACTGCTTTCACAAATGGGAAATTGCGGAGGGACATACATGTCATACTTGTTTACATTAGCACATATAGTGACTTACATGAATACCACACTATTTGTAGCATTAGAAGGTACTAAGTGCTTACATGAATCGATAATGCCGCATAAAATATACACGTACAGTACTTTAAGAGTCTTATAGATATAACATAGAGACCACCTACTATAATTAAAGCTTATAGACATATCAATACCGATCTTCTCCCAATAAGTAAACTAATATAGTTATATTTACTTTTTGCAGTAGTCATGTCTTCTGCACATCTGCTGTTACCTACACTTCTCGTACACCTACACTCTAACACCCGATAGAAGCCTTCAGATGATCCGATGATGAAGGAGAATCTGAGGGAGCATCCACGGGTCAACGTATTAGGATATGCCGGACTCCCGATGCAGCCAAGAGCCCACCATCACCGGATCACATACCAGTCCCAAGGATCCCACAACAACACCTGGCAGTTCCTCACGACGAGGATTGAGCAAAAGCCTATGTTTGTACAGCACAATGATCCTACTATGTGCCAGAGCATATGTACCGTGAGTATATACCATTGGAGGATGACCATGAGTTTTCCAGCTAAAGGAAGCAGCCATGAACCCTGTTGATTCACACTACTGCATGAGTTACCCGATATGTACTAAGTCGAATCCCGAGGAGGGATCCAAGGGAGTACAAGAGGATGAAGAGACTGAGGATGTCCGGATTGACTATCCTATGGACGGGGGAGATGATGGAGATGATGATGACGGCGATTCATCTAGGGATGACGCTGATGATGAGGATAAGGATGATGAGGACGAGGAGGGGAAGAGGAGGAGCACTTAACTCCGCCGACTCTGCTATTGATATACCTATTGATAAGCCTGTTTTCCCACCTGAGGGAACAAAGCCTACTATACCACCACCCTCCACCGACATTACGATTGGGGCTAGGATTACCGTCCGGCCTCAGACTTCCATATCCCTTGCACCAGAGCAGAGGTTCGAGAGCTTCTGCCATGACTACTCCATCACCATCACCACCTATTTCACTATCACCACCCTCTACAGGAGAGCGCCTTGCTAGGTGCACATCCCCACCTGCACATTCATCGCCACTACCTATGCCATCACCATTACTACCATCATCTGGGCTGTTCCAACCCAAAATCCAGACACTCAGGATAGCATCCACTCAGGCCCTTATTGATGCAGTTACTGCCGCATTACCATCGCCTCCACCACTACCACCATCTCAATACATACCACCACTTGTTGACCGTAGGGATGATATTCCCGAGTCCGAGCAGCCACCTCGCAAGAGGCTGTGTTTGTCCACTCTAGGCTCGAGATACGAGGTCGGGGAGAGTTATACTGCTAGACCTACTAGAGGTCGGGGGATAGATTATGGGTTTGTCAGCAAAGTAGATGCTGAAGAGAGTCGACAGGGGATTAGAGATGTTGGGTACGGCATTAGTGATACTTTGGTATATCCAGCAAGGCAAGTTCTTTGAGATTAGCACCTATGACCTTGGGAGAGGTCAATACCAGGGTCATAGAGCTTGCTGAGCTCTATAAGCATATACACAGGACATTGTATGCTTTACTAATGACGCTCAAGATAGCGTTTCCGTATATCCACAGCGAGTCCGATATGACTCGCAGGCGGGTTATTTTCACTTATGTGGGATTATGATGACTCTCCCTAGAGAACATAATGATGGTGGAGGAGGAGGCCTATGCTTCCCGAGAGACTTGGCCTCACTCAATAGGATTGAGTCAGGTGACCCATCAGGAGCTTCAGACCTATCGTGATCATGTGTATGCACACGAGACCCATCTCCAGGCACATCAGACACAGCCTACAAACCTGTAGTAACTCTCGATTCAGACACATGCACAGATACATGAACTCCTTTCCAGATGCCTCAGATAGTTGCAAAGCTACGAGAGACTGACCGTAGGCTCAGGCAAACAGATGGTAAGACTGTCTTCCGAGTCCAATAAGACATGAGGTCGAGCGATGATGACATGCAGGACGAGTTGTTAGCCCTACGAGAGCACAGAGGAGAGCTAGGCAGCCAAGACCAGATGCTAGGAGTCCAGATCACCAGGATGCTTCTGGGGATGCTGACAGTCACATCTAGTAATTTACATGCTCAAGCTAAACTCCTATTGGGCCTTTAGCCATGTCTAAAGCCAAACGGGCCCAATAAGCCCACCCGGGGAGCCACAACTTAATTCTAAGCTCTATGAGCTTATTGAGAGTCATACAAACATAGTGAAACAGAGATATGGACCGCTAATACTAATGTAGAGAACCTAGCCGAACCCATAATGGCTTTTTAGCCCATGCTTGCGATGTCCCAACGCGAAGCCAAGTACCCTTCGCGACGTGATGAGAGCTAAAACGAGCTTAAATGGTTAACTTAGATAGGAAGTTAAATGCAGTTGTAGTAGTTGTTGGAGGTGTTCTTGGTTCAGCAGTACTAATAGATACACCAGCAGTAGTAACTGATGCACTAGCAGCACTAACTCCAGTAGTAGCAGTGTTAACTGCACCACCAGCATTAACTGTATCTCCTTCAACATTCTCCATTGCTTCATTCACCATATCATCAATATCATCAAAGTCATCATCAAAATCACCTTCTTCAAACATTGGCCTTGTCTTCAAATTCCTCCCCTGTTTGGATACATTCTCCTTATCCAAACTCTTTCTCTTGGAGGTACCAATCTTGAAGAGTTTCATCCCTGGAGTTCTTGCCCTTTGCTTCTTTTCCAATCTTTTGACTTTCTTTTTCAACTTGTTGATCACCAAATCTTGAGCAGTCTTTGATGTTTCCAAGGCAAGAACCCTGTTTGACAAGTTTGTACAAATAGCCATCAATTCATTTATGTTAGGTCTACCCTCATCACTTCCAGGTGTGTGACCTCCTGAGAGAGGTGAATCATAGGGTGTTGGTGGTACAAAATCCGTCAAATCATCTTGTTCAAGTCTTTCCTCATCACTTCCAGGTGTGTTACCTCCTAGGAGAGGTGAATCATAGGAAGGTGTAGGTACCCTCTCAGACCTAGTCTGAGCAATGGTACCCCCATGGCTTCTTGGCACCTGGGACTACCACCTGTACCAATTCCCTGAGAAAGAGGCACATTAGGTATTGCCGTAGATTGGGTCTTAAGGATGTTACCACTGTCCTGCTCTGCATCTAAGCTAGCAGCAGTAGTGGCAGCCCTTTCCACTCTATCACCTAACTCCTTATGGATAGCCTCATCACTAACCTTTTCAGGGGGACCACCAGACTGAGGTATCTCAGTGTCCCGACCTCTTTTAGCTTGCCTAGGTGTTTGGGTCATTTATGGGTGAGATGTGGCAACAACAGGAACTTGTTCTTCCTGAGAGGGAGGACCAGTTGAAGATGGTGGTTGGGGTTCAGAGGGTTGTCCTGAACCTTCACCCTCAACTACTTATGGTACCAACATACTTTGAAATAATGGAGTAATTATCCTTGAAAAACCTTTGTTTTATCTTTTCATATTAGTGAAAACCTTTTTAGTATGTACAGGTGTAACATAAACATCATTAAAAGGTTCTGCAAGATCAATCTGATTATTCAAAAACAGTTGTAAAAACCTTGGATATATTAAAAATTTCTTAGAAGTAGGATCCAAGTTCCTTAACATACCTTCAAAAATTAATTTAGAAAAGTTAAATTTTTAACCCTTAGCTAAACAATAACTGCTTATGCTAAATTTATTGAAAATTCATTCCAATCAGTTGTTTTTGAACTCAAGCAATGTAGGATGGTATGTGTAAGTTACTTCCATTGAGGGGAAAAGAAAGCTTTTTGAAAAGTAAGTTTAGTAGAATCTCTTTCATACCCCATCAATACAAGGTTTACAAAAATTTCATCATTTGGTAGACAAGTAATGCCATCCTCATCATTAAAGTGAAGATTACTCCTCACTGATGATTTTGATATTACCATTGTCTTGCCATCAACTATGGAATGAATTTGCTTCACATTATTGCATTTTTAGACTAAGTCATAACCCAAAACTGATCAATTAATAAGCATAGATAAGTAGGACTACAGTTAAGGCATAATGAATAGGCTAAGTAAGTTAAGAAAGTCAGTCTGATGAAACTCAGCATTCCCATCTGTTCTTTCCAAGAAGGCCACCATGTTGTGTTGGTCAACTAATTCTAGATCAGCCATTAATTGAGATGGTCGACGATGAATGCGATTAGGTTTTGTAATTGAGAGCGTATGAGAGAGATTAGGTGAAGTTACTATGTGTTTGAGAACAGTTTTATAGAGTTAATAGGAAACTTACTAGCGAAGAAACCGTTATATTTACACTAACTTTGGCTTAGCAGTAGTAACTATGGCTCAGTAGTACTAACTTTGGTGCTCAAAAAGCAGACTAGCCACTTTTGGCTCCGCAGTACTAACTTTCTCCCAATAGCACCAAATCCTGCCTAGCAGCATTAACCTTACAACTACCAGTTTTAACTCTGAATTCATCACTAATACCTTCTTCAAACCACACCAATCATAAATCTAACAAACACATCTTCAGAGATTTAGTAATCCAATGCTAGCAATCAGAAAGTTAAACCTACTAACATCAAATGCCTTTGTAAGTAGATCAACAACCTTATGATCTGTATGTATCTTTATTACTTGAATGAGTCTCTTCTCATAAGAATCTCTAATGAAATGGTGGCCTTATTTCAATGTACTAGTTTTAGAGATAAAAACACTGGATATCTTTAAAAACAAAGTGTGCTTTTATATCAATGTGAATCTTGGTGTTCATGAAATTGAACCCATAATCAAGCATTTGATTTTGGATCCACAACACCTGTCCATAGCAATTAGCAGCAGCAACATACTCTGCTTCAGTAGTGGAGTTGGCAACTATAGTTTGCTTTTTACATTGCCATGAAATCAACCTTTTGCCAAGAAATTGACAACCTCCTGTTGTGGATTTCCTGTCAAGGCTAGCTCCAGCATAATCACTATCAGAAAAGGCTTCCAAGTCAAATGGTGAATCTCTAGGATACCAAAGGCCCAATTTAGGTTGACCTTTCAAGTATCTAAAGATCCTCTTCACTACATGAAGATGTGAGACTTTAGGAGTAACTTGGAACCTTACACAAGCACAAACAGCAAACATTATGTCAGGCCTAGAAGCTGTTAAGTACATCAATGATCCAATCATTAATATTTATAACTGAACATCTACATCTTCAGCCTCTGCATCCTTGATCAATTCCTTGTTAGGCTCCATTAGAGTGCTTGCTATCTTCACAGTGGTAAAATCAAACTTCTTCAATATTTCTGCCACATACTTATCTTGGCTGATGAAGATTCCATCATCTTTCTGCTTTACTTGCAACCCTAAGAAGAAAGTGAGCTCCCCAATAGAACTCATCTAGAATTTCTTGTGCATCATCTGCTTAAACTCAACATATAAAGACTTCTTTGTAGACCCAAAGATGATGTCGTCAACATATACCTGCACTAACATGATATCACCTTTGTCCTTCTTGATGAATAGAGTCTTATCTATAGTGCCACTTCTAAATCCATTTTCCAATAAGTAGGTATACAAGGTCTCATACCAGGCTCTAGGAGCTTAATGTAAACCATATAAAGTTTTTTCTACCTTATAAACTTTGCTGGGAACTGTGGATCTTCAAAACAAGGAGGTTGGCACACATACACCTCCTCTTCAATAGTACCATATAAAAAGGAACTCTTCACGTCCATTTGGTACACAATAAACCCCATAAATGATGCATAGGCCAAAAATAACCTGATTGCTTCTATCCTAGGAACAGGAGCAAAAACCTCATCATAATCAATTCCTTCTTCTTGGGTGTAACCTTGTGCCACCAGTCTTGCCTTGTTTCTAACTACAATTCCTCTCTCATCTTTCTTATTTCTAAAGACCCATTTGGTTCCAATGGCCCTCTTGCCATTAGGTAGATCAACCAATGTCCAAACCTTCTGCAATCTAAATTGTAGCAACTCCTCTTGCATTGCTTCTACCCAGCTTGGATCTGCCAAAGCTTGAATCACCTTCTTAGGTTTTTTTGAGAGAGAAAACAGGCAAATAAGCAGTTTTGATAATCTTTGTGATTTGTTCTTCTCTACTTGTTAATGTAACTAACCATAGCATGTCATTAAAACTTGTCCTCCTCCTTGTTTGAGTAGTTGAATTTATGTCTCTAATGATCTAGTCTTTAGGATGATCCTTATGAATTCTAGTTGTGGGAAAAGGACTGACATTCATGGTTGTTTCCAAGTTGTTGAGGTCAGCCTCTGCATCTACATCTTCATCATCATCTGCACCACTAAAGATACCAGTATTTAGAAGATTAGTAGTATCCTCCAAATCAGGCATAAGAGGATCAGTTGGAAGATCATCACCATTAATAAAACTTTGCCCAACAGCACTAACAGATGGACTAACAGTAGAAACTCTGTTAGTGCTGTTAGCATAAGCTTCCTTCTATTGAACAAGTAATTTATCCAATTCAGCTCTCAAATCCTACACATTCTGGTCACCTTCTTTATTTAAAGCTCCTCCTTCCTTCTCTTGACCATTTTTTCACCCTCTTTTGTTGGTTCTTCAGTAGTCTTTTAACCAGCATCATTAGCAATTGCATCCTCTAAGCTCTGTGGACTATCAGAAAGTAATGGTAGCAGAATATATTATTGAGTAGGTTTTATTTTGTTTGGGGTGGGGGGGGGGGGGGGGGGGGGGGGGGGGGGGGGGGGGTTTTTTTTTGTTTGGGGTCGTGTATTTTTTGTTGTGGGGGGTGTGTGGGTAGTTTTTGGTTTTTTGGGTGTTTGTTGGGTGTGGGGGGGGGGGGGGGGGGGGGGGGGGTGTGTGGTGGGGGGGTGTGGGGGGAATTCAATATTTAGAGTTGATAAATGCAGTACAAATAGTTTGTTTCCCTGCAGTACTGGCTTATAATTCAATTAGATGTTTTGTTAGTAAATCAATATCAAAAAGCCAATCTGGTCCACTCCCTGCAACATTGGGTTTGTTTTCAAGAAAGTTATGTGCAGGCTTCCTCTACTTTCCTAGTTCAGGTTAATACACTAAAACCTTGCTATTTATAGAGTATCCAACCAGAAAACCCCTCATCAATTTTCCCTAAGGATCTAAGGTATTAAGAATGGTCATAGGACAACTAAAAGGTCTCATCAAAAGCTATACTAGTGGTCTAACATGGTTAATAGTTCATAAGGTGGTCTTGTTGTGAGGATTGGTTACTAAAACCCTAATCGAACATAACCAAGTATATTAACTGCTTCAAGCCCAAATGTAATAGGTAAGAAGAATCTGCTACATAGTCCGGGCTACCTCTATTAGTGTCCTATTCTTTCTTTTAGCAACTCCATTTTGTTGTGGAGTTTTGGCAATACTAAAATCCCTCTTAATCCATTTCATCCCACAGAACTGATTCATGTCATTATTTTTAAACTCATTTCATTGTGACACTGATTGATTTAACCTTAAGATTTATTTTGGTTTTTTCTATGCCAGTTATAAAAGTTTAAGGACCCACTATCTCATCCTTAGTGCCAAAAAGAAACCCAACTAAACCTACTAAAGACCATCAGTGACAACAAGGCAATATATCTTGTGATTGATACTCCTCACAATAAATGTTGTCCCGAGAATAAGTCCATGTTCACATTAGTTAAGTTGTCTTTGAAAAGAGCTCACAAGCATGGTCGTTACAAGAGCTTGTTGTAACACCCACAAATTGGATCGCAGCGGAATATGGGTCCAGGGGCGTGTTACTTCCATGAATCAACAACACAAGAATATATAAACGACCCAAAAGTCGTTTGAAAACGATACATTGGGATTTAACAAAGTCATTGTTACAAAAGCCCGTAGCTTAACTTGTTCTCAAAAATCAAAATACAAAGATTTTTTAGCCATAACCAGATAACAAATGAAATGCGACAAAGCTTAATGCAAGACATCCAATCAAACCACACCAATTTATCCCTCGCACCCTGTTTTATTGATCCCCTGAAAACACATTGCTTTTAAAACGTCAACAATGATGTTGGTTAATTCATAGGTTTGATAATCATATATTTGTATGGACCACAAGATCTCTCAAGTGTAAGATAATGCAACGATGCAAGATCATATAAATGTAATTACGTGCTCTAAGCTCATGACACTGATCTTGACATGTATGGATGCCAAATTAATGGCCGTTGCCACGTGGTGATGTTCTAACCCCAACAATCCTATGTATTCTACATGGTATACGTTCGATTTCAACTGGTGATAGCTAATCACCAACGGGTTGTCAAACCCAATAGATCTATTAAGTAACATTCGCGCTCAACAATGAACAGTTCCATGATAATTGCTCAGATAAGGGTTATCGCTACTTAGGCAACATCGTTATCATAACATTAAACTTTAACCACTTTGTCCAAATTTAAAGCATTGCATGTTTTCACCCCAAAACTTTGTAAAACAAAAGCATGTAAAATTGGGGCAATGAAACTCACCCTTGAGTGAGTTATGTCAGTGTATCAACAATTAACGCGCACGCGAATTGAACAAATGCAACTAATTAAATTAAGTCAGTGTAAGTACTGAGTACATTGAACTAACAACATTGAGATATAATCTAATAGTTGTTACATGTACTATCGTTCGGCTAGTCATAATAAAGAGGTCAATGACATGACGTTCGAGGAGTAGGACACTTTAAATCGAAAACCAACAACTCGTCGAGAAACGCCATCCGAAGATGCCTCAATTTAAGAAACTCCCCTAGTAATATAGTACTTTTTATAACCCCATAACATTCTAAATACCTCATCACCAACTAAAGTGGTTTTTGTAAAATTGTGTTTAACAATTAAAACTTTTATAATATACCGTTTTAGAAAAAAAACAAAAAAAAAAACTGGCGTACTTTCGCGTTTTAAACCCGATTCTTGCGTTTCTTATGTCATCTTTCGTATCAAGACATTATCATAAAATTGATATTTTTGGATTCGACCTAACTCGTGAACACTGTAACTTATACTGTTCACGACAGACTTGAGCTTTAATAAAAATCGTATTCGTCGTCGTAAAACCCGTAAATGTCGTCATTTAGTCGTTATAGCTCCGTGATTTAACGATTCTTGTCGAGCGACGTTCTCGTATTTGAAAGTTCTATATTTTATGAGGTTTACAAAAAATATAAATTTTCTGCATGAAAGTAACTTTTATAAAAATAGCTTTATAAAAGTATTAATTGTCGTAAACTTGCGACTTCATAACTCGTGTCGGTATTAATTGAAAAATTTACGATTCTTATCATTTTGAATCCTAAGAATGTGTATTATTTGTTAAAAAACAATACTAACCTTGCTGTTTGCGAATTTTATAAAAATGTTTTTATAAAAATTTATTACGACTCGTGTATTAACGGATAACTTGTTTTAAACGAAACTTTTTCCGTTATTATCCGTTTAACAAGTTTCTTACTTTTTCGGAATCGTCGTGAAATGTATTATCTTATAAAAATATAAAATAAGCATGTCAAAATTCGAATTTGGGACAGCAACTTTGCTTGAGCTTGTTGACTCCATTTGTAACCTTTTCTTTATACTTTACTACTTTTGTATTTTATCCAAGTCTCATATAACCTATACCTAATAAATCATACATATATGAAGACTCATTGTACCATAAAAGTCCTTATGTGTCCAAGTTACTTAATCAACAAGTCCAATAAACTATTTTAAAACAAAACATTACTTAAGTAAACTTAACTTACTAGTTTTCTAAATAATCATTTTTACACATAACCAAGTGTGTGACAAGAATATCTTTCCATATGGACTTTTATTTTTAGTGATATATTAACATTATTAAAATCCATAATCAATATTAACATCTCTTATTATTTCTTTAAGTTGGAAACATATTATGTATTATGAAAACCCAATTAAACCATAATCATGTTTACACCAAACAATATGATACAACAATTTTCTCATCCTGTTAACATAATGTAAGTATTAACATAACTCTCTATCACTCTCACTCACATCTCTCTCTCCATGTGGTCATATCAAGTGAAAACTTTATTTTCATGATTAAAACCAAAAAGGAGAATTTACTAAATAGAAATATCATATGGCCTAATAATGAAAATTACAGCAACATAAAGAGTTTTAAATGACCTTAAGAAGAATGATGAACGAGAGTACAAGTGCTAAACCCTTGTTTAGCCACAAAAACCAAACTTGCACTTAATAAACCCTTAGCTTCCTTAATTAAACCCTAGCTTCCTTTTTCTTGATTATAACTTGGAAATGGTTAACCAATGCTTGCAAATGTCTTAGTACATCTTAGGATATGTGTATATAGAAGTGTAAGGGTTATAGAAAATTTTGTATGGATTTGTGTGGGTGGTGTATTTGTGCCGTAGCATATAGAGGTGGAAAAGGAAGGTTTTGTTTGCTTTTCTAGTCAAGTGTTTATATGTATGAGTTCTCTTACTAGATACTTGCATGTATATAAGATATAGATGACTAAAAGGTGCAATAGTTAGTCAAGGAACATAGTATGGTCTTTAGGGATGGTCTTTAGTCAAGTAAGATAGGTATGGTGTGTCATTAAAGAAGTAAGGTGTTCATTTGACCATGTTGTAAGACTTATCAAAATTTTCATGTATATATTCATACATGTGTAATGGAATTTCGGCAAAACAAAGATATATATGATATATTTATGTAACTTTTATGTATTGGGTATAAAAGTGGGTATTTGTTGAAGCGTAGAAAAGTTTTCGTGGTTCCGGGAGTGCCTAAACGCAATTTATCGCGAAACGTATACACTTTACGTATCCGATAAAAATAAAATGAACAAGGTTATTAATTATCCTCAAAATAATTATATAACCCTTGCCTAGATGTAAAACATATAATTGTTTGATGCCCTTTACATTGAAACGCTAATATTTGGCTTATCGCGATTGTAACTTAACGTATCACAATTTTAAGCAAACACTTACAATAATAAAAATAAATGCACATTTATTGACTTCCGTCAAAGACTTGAAAACACAGGGTGTTTATAGACTTCCCCCGTTAAACGAGCCTTGTCCTCAGGCTTACAATGCAACACTTGACGACATGTGGACTGGTGTAATTGTGGATATTTCTTCTTGATTGGTCTCACACGCCCCACGTGTAACACAGAACCTCTCTTGGAGTTCCATCGAACCTTTGAACCAATGGGGATCCGACTTCTCTTCAACCGGTTAAACCTCTCGTTCCACTATTTCTACGGTCCCAAAAAATAAGTTTGTCGTCACAATAAAGTCCATCCAACGGAACGTTATAATGGGGAAGGGGTTTTAATGGTTCGTCGGCATGACACTTTTCCAGATTAGATACATGAAACGGATTATGAACTCTGCTTAATTCTTCTGAAGTTCAAGCTTGTAAGCAACTTCTCCAACCCTTTCTATCACCTTAAAAGGTCCAACATACCTATTGTTCAACTTCCCCGTTGCCAAAACGTACAACCCCTTTTCCAAGGCGAGATCCTAAGCATGACCTGTCCCCGACTTGGAATCCATTGGTTTTACGCTTCAAGTCAGCATAACCTTCTGTCGGTCCGAGCTAGCTTGCCCCTTTGC
The DNA here is from genome assembly GCA_026074375.1 of Tanacetum coccineum. Taxonomy (NCBI): domain Eukaryota; kingdom Viridiplantae; phylum Streptophyta; class Magnoliopsida; order Asterales; family Asteraceae; genus Tanacetum; species Tanacetum coccineum. The sequence goes on from BQNB010081050.1 coordinate 27,225, forward strand.
TTGATCTGAATGATTTTCTCAGTGGTCTCTTGAATTAGTTCTGGACCGAGGATTTGAGCTTCTCCAACTTCAGTCCAACAAACAGGTGAACGACACTTTCGACCATAAAGTGCTTCGAATGGTGCGGCCTTGATGCTAGCGTGATAGCTATTGTTATATGAGAACTCGACTAATGGCAAATGGTTAACCCAACCCTTTCCAAAGTCGATCGCACAAGCACGCAGCATATCCTCGAGAGTTTGAATGGTCCTCTCGCTTTGTCCGTCTGTTTGTGGATGGTACGCAGTACTCATATCTAAATTAGTACCTAAAGCATTCTGAAGTGACCTCCAGAAATTTGATGCGAACCTTGGGTCACGATCACAAATGATTGAGACGGGTATTCCATGTCTCGTGACCACCTCCTTTAGGTATATTCTTGCAAGTTTATCCAAAGGATCAGTCTCTCTCATCGGTGTGAAGATCGCAGACTTAGTGAGTCGGTCAACGATCACCCAAATGGTGTCGTAGCCTTGCGACAACTTAGGAAGCTTAGTAACAATATCCATAGTGATGTTATCCCACTTCCATTCAGGTATCTTGGGTTGTACCAACAATCCTGATGGTCTTTGATGTTCAGCCTT
>BQNB010081051.1:3004-29744 GCA_026074375.1 Tanacetum coccineum
TAGATAATCGAAAGCGAGAGTAGGTCAATTTGATTTATCGAGTACGCGTTGATTTGCTTTTGAGGTACATATATTCTATCCTTTCTTTGTAAGGATTCTCATGACTTTTGCTCCGTATCTAATTGCCTCTTAGAAATCCCTATTTATGTTCCCCATCCTATGATTTGATATTCGTTTGCTATCCTATTTGACAACTTTGTTGAGCCTTTTGAATTCGTTTGATATATGCTTCATTTAAAACTGCCATGATATGAGTTTATTAGTATATTTGTTCATGAACTTCTTGGATATACTATGGTTGCTTCGATATGTTATATGAGCCATTTCATTTGTTCTGATACCCGAGCTATTAACTAGTCATGGAGGTACTATGGTCGCGTCATTGTGGCACAAATGGCGTGACACTATCTATGGCAGTGTGATCAGTCCACGACGTCCCCATTTTTATGTGTTCTCTTTATGCACTTGGCCATATATGATTTTATTTTATTTGTAGGGGGCATATGGATGTTCTAGGCTAATATGTGTAGGTTTTTGGATATGATTTGGTGCATAGCTTAGAGTGGTGCCAACACACCATTGCACATTGTAGGGTACATCTAGAGCTCCAGCTCTCATGTACAATTTGATACGGTATGATATGCTTTTGATTGTAAGGTCTAAGCATGTGTCATGCTTTAGATATTTGTTGGAGCTCGGTGGGCATTTCTATATGTTTTGTTGACTATCTGTTTCGTTTCAGCTCTTATTTGGTTACTGTACATACTTGATCTATCCATTTGTTTATATATCTATTCATATCTGTTCACTGAGCTTTTTAGCTCAGCCGCATTTCTTTTATTCGCGACAGGTAATAAGAGGGAAGCTGAGTTATGAGTGAAGAGTGCTTAGGAGCTCTTAGTGGACCGAATGGATGATAGTTTTCCTCATTTCATTTAAATTGCTCAAACTTTGGATTTTAGATTTTTGTCTTCTGCTTAAACTCTTTATTGAATTTATTTCCATTTGATGGTCATTATGTTCTTGACCTATTAATTCCGCTTAAACTCTTTATTGAATTTATTTCCATTTGATGGTCATTTATTGAATTTATTTCCATTTGAATTTATTTCCATTGAATTTATTTCCATTTGATGGTCATCCTATTCACTATGCGAGTAAGACTATGACCGGGGCCCTGTAGAACTTAGGTTAGACATGTGAGGATTGGGTAGACTTAGGTTTCATTTGTGATTAATTCGCTCTTATTCAATTTGATATTAAACCCTAATTTGTCTTTGTTGGTTCATTGTTAATCGTTGGATGGCTCTCGTTGCTAATCATGTGAACAACAAAGCAGATCCTGCTTTTATGTGCGGGCGGTAGCAAGGAGACAACATAGCGATTGTTACCGGAACTTTACTGCTCGTATAACGACGAGATTTGCCAAAATGGAGAATAACTGGAATAAGTTAATCGAAGGAATGTAGAGTGTAAACATGGGGGTTCGGGTAATGAATGAGGAGACAACCAACTGATATCAATGTAATGGTTGGAGAGTTTCAGAAAAGAAACCCAAACTTTTAGGTAGCTTTGCCTGTTGAAGAGAAAAATGGCATAGCACATATCGAGAAGATTTTGTGGGTTTTGGGATGCGCGTGATCAGTTCAATGCAGATTGGCGAATATAAGTGGAGGGGGATGCCTACAGTTGGTGGGAGGGCGTAACGCAAGCACAAAGGAGTGTGGCTATGTAGTAAAGCTGTCATGGAATGATTTCCATGAATCTTCTTTTTGCAGTATTTTCCATACTTGAGAATAGAAAAAGTTGTGAACGAGAGTAAAATCGATTTGTCAATTACTGAGGAGCTAGTACTTGATTTTATGAAGCAGATTTCTTAGTATTGGCGGGTTTTCTTTAGGGCTAGGCGTAGGCACCACGGAGAATAGGCTATAAACTTAAATAGGGGCTGAATGACTTTGTACTTGACAGGATTTGAACACCGAGTTTATGCTTTGTAGCACAGCGTGGCTAATGCTGCAAGAACATTGAAATCTTTAGTGTGATAGTCGAAAGAATGAAGGAAAAAAAGAGGGATAAGTACGGGAGTATATGACCCTAGACACACCATACATGGGTTAGTCAGAGGGTTTATGATCGTAGGGACAGTGACAGGTGTGGGAATAGTGACATATATGGGAATAACGATAAATATGGCAATAATGACAAACATGGAAATAGTGACAGACATGGTAACAACAGACAGAGGTCATGGCGTGACTGTGAGATCAACAAGGTTTGGGGCCAACAATTACGGGTTATACGGGTCGTAAAGTCAGCAAGGAACTCAAACCAAACCATCTATCCCATTGTAACCAATGTGGTAAACGTCATCCGGGTGACACATGTTATAAGGCCACAGGTGCTTGCTTTATTTGTGGTCAAGGTGGGCATTTAGTTAAAGACTGTGGTAAAAATCGTGGGGTGAGCAATACGGGGAATGGGAACAACAAAGCAAATCTAACGTGGACGAGTATTTTGCGTTGACTACAATCAGGCAGTATGCCAGGTACCGTTCAAGCTTTTAATGATTGATCGTGCTGGTGTTTCGTTTTATATCGCTACTGGTTGCGGCGCATTCTGTGGTCTCTCTTGCGTTTTCTAAACATATTAAAGTCCCCTCTACATTATTAGATTATGCACTATCTATTTCTACGCCTATGAAAAATAATGTGGTTATTGGTCATGAGTATAGAGATTGTCGTTACGTTTTGATGATAGATTTGCGTTTGCTATTTGCTTCCTTTAGGAATTGAGTTATTTTGATATTATTCTAGGTATGGATTTGGTGTTCTTGAGCATGAGTGGCTAGACTGTCATTCGAAACGTGTCATCCTTGGCGATTTAAACAATCATATTTCATTTACAAGGTTCTGAACTGGTAAGACTTTTAAAATATCTTGCTCTCAAAGGCACGAACTACTAAATTTCCAGGTGTGAAGGTTTCTTAGCACAATTAAAAGAACTAGTTGGATGGACCTGCTCGAAAGTCATAAGTAAGTTCGAAATTTGTCTTGATGTTTTTTGCGAGCTGAGGACTACACCTGAGCGTGAAGTTGCATTCATATTGAGTTGATTTATGGTGTCACTATTCTAAAGCTCGTACCGAATGGCGCCAGTTGAATTGAAGGAATAAGGCAATGCAATAACTTCTCGAACGTGTTGGTTTTATTCGTCCGGAGGATCTCCGCTGGGGCACGCAGTTTTAGTTGTGAGGAAGAAATGTTGGTGCATGAGGTTGTGTATTGATTATTGGGAGCTGAATCATATTACAGTTAGAAACAAGTATCCGCTACCGTGAATCGATGATTTGTTTGATCAACTTCAGGGTGCAATGTTTTTCTCAAGATTGATCTTGAGGATGGGTTTCATAGCTACGTTGTAAAGGAGCAAGACATTTCCAAAACAGCCTTTCGTACTGTCTACGGTATTATGAGTTTTTGTGATGCCGTTTGGATTGACTAGCTCAGCTGTTTTTATGGACTATGATGAATGTGTCTTTCTATGAGTACTTGGACAATTGTCATAGTGTTCATTGATGACTATTGGTGTATTCAAAGACGATGGGTGAGCAAGAGGATCATCTTCGTTAATGTGTTGGAAATTTTAGTAGAGAAGCTATTGCAAATTTCTGAAGTGTGATTTTAGGTTGGGGCAACGTGCATTCTTGGGTATTTGTGTCAGGCTGGAATTATTAAGGATCGTGCTAGGTTGAGGGTATCACTAACTGGCATCGAGACGAAGACTGTGACGAAGTTAAAAGCTTTATGGGACTTGCGGGGTATTATACGAAGATTTGGAAGGGTTTTCACTTTTTGCTGTACCTTTGACGACACTTATGGGATGAGAGAAGTTTGTGTGTAATGAAGAACGAGGCGAAGAGTTTTTAGGTCGTGGAAAAGGAGATTAGTGTCTTTCTCCCATATCACTCTTCCTTCTGGAAACTGGTGGTATCAAAATTACTCGTGATTGATCAAGAAAGGTCTTGGTTGTGTTTTATTAGCATGGTAGGTAATAGCTTATGCATCAATGGCAACAAAAACCTTATGAGGTAAATTATCTGGACACAAGACTTGGAGTTTGGCGGCAGTGTTTTTGCTCTTAAGATTTGGAGGCATTATTTGTATGGGAAAACTTATGACATCTTCACCGATCACAAAAGCCTCAAATATATTTTTACTCAAAAGGAGTTAAATATGAGGCAGAGGCGTTGGTTGGAACTTTTTAAGGATTACGACGCAAATATTCAGTATCATCATGGAAAGCTAATGTGGTAGCGGCGTACTTGGTAGGACGAATTCTGGGAACTTTGGCTTGTCTCAAATCAACCCGAAGATTATCAAGACCTAGAGCTCATGGAAATCGAAGTTAGTTGTCGTGGTTCTGAAGGTTATATTAGTAGCATTTTTTTAATAACAATAAATTTAGATTTAAACCTAACCTTTATGCGGATAAAGAGCCCAGAGGGAAGATGGTGAATGATGGATCGGTGGTGCAAAAATTTGATGATGGTAAGAGGGAAGAATTTCGGGTGGATAAGCTTGGGGTGTGATATGGTCGGTAATAGATTATGTGTTCATGACGATTCCTCTCTTCGAGAAGCTATTTTGACTGAGGCACATAGTTCTCCTTTTTCTATTCATCCTGGTTCTACAAAGATGTATAGAGATTGAGAAAAATTTTGGTTTGGATTGATATGTAAACAGGAGGTGGTTCGATTTGTGGCCAAAGTGCTTAACGTGTATATGTCAACAAAGTTAAATCGTACATCAACGTGCACGTGGTCTCTTCGCTTAGTATTCCAACTGGAAGTGAGGGAACAAATTTCTATGGGCTTTGTAACGAGGTTGCCTGCACTTAAAAGATTGAGCGATGAAATTTGGGTTGTAGTTTGATAGTTTGACATGTCGGCTCATTTTTTGCCTATCATCAAGGGTTACTCCAGGTAGCTAAGTTGGCAGAGGATATTTCAGAAGAGATTATTTCGGTTAATGGACACCTGCTTTGATCGTGTCTGATAGAGATCTACGGTTCGCTTCATGATTTTGGAAAGGTTTACAGAATGCTTGGGGAACGAGACTTAAGTTTAGTACCGCTTTTCATCCTCAGACTGAACGTACTATTCAGACTCTAGAAGATATGTTGAGATGTGTGTGATGCTTTGGAGTGGACGGGAAAATTAGGACGGAGTATTTGTGTTTGTTGAGTTTGCTTATAATAATGTTGGGCTGCAAGTAATAAAGGGGCCACTTACGAGATCTCCTGTATGGCCAGACAGTGTAGTAGGGCACCTATTTGTTGGAATGAAGTTGGAGAGCGTGTAATAGAAGGTCCGGAATTAGTTGAGGTGACGAATGAAAAAGTTGCCATTGCTAAAGAGAAGCTTAAGGAAGCTCGCTCACGACAAAAGAGCTACGTTGATCGACATCGAAGAGCCTTGGAATTTAAACTCGGTGATCGTGTGTTTCTTAAAGTATCTTCGTGTAGGGGTGTTCGACGTTTTTGGTTGTGACAGGAAACTAAGTCGCGATTCATTGGTTAGTTCGAAAATCTTAGATCGAGTTCGGTGAGTTTACTATAGTTTGGGTTACCTGCATTGTTCATTGTGCAATAATGTGTTTCATGTATCTCTATTGAGATGTTACAAATATCATATTATCATGGTGTCCAATATGTTTGATAAAATTGGAAGATATGTCTTTTGCTGAGGAGCTGAGGTATCTTAGATCGTCAAAAAGGGGTCTATGAGAAAGAAAACTTTCTGTTAAAGTTCTTTGGAAAACCATCCGAGCGAAGCATTGGGAGAACGGAAGAAACATAGAAGTTGATGCGGGCGATTGACATTTTTTTAGCGAGGGGGGGGTTGGTATGTTTCGTTTATGTTTTGACATAATAGTGGCGAATTTTTTTTAGAGGGGACGAATTCTATACCCCAATTAAATAAAAACAAAAGATATATGTAGAATATGCAAATAATCAATAGTACAATGTAAAATAACTAAGTTTGATATAAATACATTATATTGTAATAGATTAAATTTAAAAGAGGATGTAGTTACAACTTGAAAACACGTTTGTAATTTGCCTCCATGTTGCTTGGTCAACTTTAAACATCTCCAAAAAACCCAGTTAATCGATAGTTAGTTACACCTCCTTTTATAGGCAGCTCATCTATACACTTCGTATATCAGAACCTCAAAATATCATAACAAAACCCAAATCTCAAACACGTTTGCATGAGGAAAAGGTTGATGTAGTAGCGTTCAGCTTTGGTTTCTATTAGATGGTATTCTTCTGGTTTACCATATTTCAGTTGTTTGGTTGGGCTCTGGTTCGAGTTCGAATTCAAGGGTTACATGATTGCGTTTTGATTTCGAGTCTCATTTTCGTTTCCTTTCGATCATTCTTTGTCAGCCTTGAGATATCTATCGTTAGCTATCATTTTTTATACACAATACATTAAACATAAGTTATCTTTATTATACGTTATCATGATTTATAGATATGAAAGATCACCATTATTATTGAAAATGGAGGCTAAGGTAAGACATAAGAAAAACAAAAGAAGCCATACGTAGCAATGAGTATGCATGACTTCTGATGAGAGTGCTAAACATGAATTGAGTAAAGAACTGTGATAAAGGTTATGAATGATGGAATAAATATTTGAAATTCGGTGTATTATGGCTAAAAAGAAACTTTAAACTACTTGGTCTGTGGAAATGGTTTAAACATTGGTTTGTGTGTTGCGACTAAATCCTATGATATATATGAGATCGTATTTACATGTAAATGAATCAACATGGTCCTTTATAATGGAATTGTAATATATACAAATATATGGAATTAAGCTAGCACACATGGGTTGTTTTTGCAGAACTGTTATACCTTACTGGATATTTAAGCATGAAGAGTTACCAGAATGAAGGGTCACGTTCGAAATAATCAAGTTTCTCGTAAAATTTATAAAGTTGCACTATATGGGTTTAGAAGAGATATAAATGATTAATACATTAGCTAGTAAACATATCATGCATCTAACTGTCATATACTTTATTTTATAAAAGATTATTGTCTCATGGTATGATTTAATATACAAGTTATATATCACAAGTACGTAATATGTAAAATGTAAACATAAGTGTTACCTGTAGTGATTGGTTTAAATAAACTTAAATGTCTCATGAGACGAATAAACAATCAAATAGTTAGTGTAAATAATTATTGGTTCCATAATTCATGTAGATAAGCCGAAGAGGGAGTAACTTGTGTTTTTTGGTACGCGTTGATTTGTTTTTAAGGTACAGATATTCTATCATTTCTTTTAAGGATTCTCGTGACTTTTGCTCCGTATCTATTTGCCTCGTAGAAATCCCTATTTATGTTCCCCATCCTATGATTCGATATTCGTTTGCTATCCTATTTGATAACTTCGTTGAGCCCTTTGAATTCGTTTGATATATGCTTTATTTGACACTGCCATGATATGAGTTTATTCGTATGTTTGATCATGACTTTCTTGGACATCTTATGTTTGCTTCGATATGTTATATGAGCCCTTTCATTTGTTCCGATGCCCGAGCTATTAACTAGCCATGGAGGTACCATGGCCGCGTCATTGTGGCACCAATGGCGTGACACTATCTGTGGCGGTGTGATCAGTCAACGGCGTCCCCATTTTGTGTGTGCTCTTTTATGCACTTGGCCATATATGATTTGATTTGATTCGATTTGTAGGGGGGTATGGATGCATCCTAGGCTAATATGTGTAAGATTTGGATATGATTTGGTGCATGGCTTAGTGTTGTGTCAACACCCCATTGCACATTTGTAGGGTACATTTAGAGCTGCAGCTCCCATGTATAATTTGATACGATATGATATGCTTTTGATTGTAGGGTCTAAGCATGTGACATGCTTTAGACATTTATTTCGAGCTCGGTGGGCATTTCTATATGTTTTGTTTGACTATCTGTTTCGTTCAGTTCTTATGACATATGAAATCTTTGCTACTAGGTTATGGTGATTCCATTTCATTTACTTTACGTATTCGATCAATTCGTTTGATTATGTATAGCTCAGCCGCATTTCTTTTCTCCACGGCAGGTAATAAGAGGGAAGTTGAGTTATGAGTGAAGAGTGCTTAGGAGCTCATATTGGTTCATCTTGAGGAACTAGCATACCGGATCTATACTAGAATTTGTTTAGCTAAGGGATTTCGGATTTAATGTTCGTTTGGGAATTTCGCCAAACCATTGTATTAGTAAGTCTTTCGCTTGCGTTTATTGATGCTATAAGTGTGACATTAGACCCGTTCTCGGATGGGGTGTTACAGCTGTAGTGGAGAGTTTGTTAAGGAGTCTATTGTTACAAAAGTTGGAGGCAAAATTTGCAACAAAATTTACTCTAACTTGGTTAATAACATAACTAGATTAGCAACTCTTTCCCTAATCCCATTGACAAAATTTCGCTAACTGTGTTTACGAAACAGCGTACGGTATATTTGTCTACGCTTTTATTTGTACTATCACGGCATGAAAAACGGAAAGCTACATTCAGCAATATTGGTGTGGTTCATCCATGACCAGTTGATGTCAATGGCGCCGGTATATGTATAGGAGAGCTAGGTGCCTAGGTTATATAAGTTTATAACGCAGTTTATTTGAGTGATTTAAACCCAACCAAATGTGACACACAATAAAAGTTGGATCTAGGTATTTTAGCGAGTTACATTTCTGTAATTTTTGTAGACGGAGGTTGAATATATTTATTTTCACAAAGGGCAAATGTCACAAAAAGATACCCAACTTAAGGGTCATTTACAATAAAGATATCGTACTTTTTTTCTTGCATAAAAAGGCACTCAACTTATATTTTTGGCCAATTTGGGTATTTTCATTAAATATTTAAAGATCATCCGTTAAGTGTTACATTTCAAGTCCACCGGCCACTACCACTACCATCAATCATCTTCGCCACCATCATCACTACCAAACACCACCGCCACCACCAACCCCACACACCGCCGCTGTAAATCACCAACCGTACATCACAAAAATTAACTTTGATAACTAGCCACATTGAATTAATTACGTTATATACATGATATTTGATTATAATCAATTCCCATTTGAAACGACGCCGTTTTGCGTCGTGGGCCAACTTAGCCCAACACACCGGCCCAAATAAAAAAAAATTCCGGCCCAAAATAAAAATTTACAAAATGAACCCTCGACTTTTAACTATTTACGACTTTTTTATATAATAAACTTTATTTATCAAATATATAACATATATCTACCTATTCACTCAGATAAAAAATACCCGCGTAAAGATCTTCGCATTGCGAACAAAACGAGCCCAATATTGCAATGCTTCTGATATACGCACGATTTTATAAAAAATGTTGAAGTTAAATATATATAGAAAAAAAAAATTACAAAACGTACCCTCGGCTTTTAACTATTTACGTTTTTTTAAATATAACACATATCTATCGAGTCATTCCGACCAAAAAAAAATACCCACGGAAAGATCTTCGAATTGTGAACAAAACGAGTCCAATATTGCAAAAAAAAAATCAAATTATTAAACATGACACTGAAAAAATAAACCCGCGCAAAATTAAAAAATAAAAAATAAAAATTAATGGCCCGCAACAACACGCGAAAACTTTACTTATCAAATATATAACATATATCTACCTATTCATTCAGATAAAAAATACCCGCGTAAAGATCTTCGCATTGCGAACAAAACGAGTCCAATATTGCAATGCTTCTGATATACGCACGATTTTATAAAAAATGTTGAAGTTTAATATAAATAGAAAAAAAATTACAAAACGTACCCTCGGCTTCTAACTATTTACGTTTTTTATATATAACACATATCTATCGAGTCATTCCGACCAAAAAATACCCACGGAAAGATCTTCGAATTGCGAACAAAACGAGCCCAATATTGCAAAAAAAATCAAGTTATTAAACATGAGACCGAAAAAATAAACCCGCGCAAAATAAAAAAATAAAAAATAAAAATTAAAAATTAATGGCCCGCAACAATACGCGAAAAATTAACGCCCCGCAGCAACGCTCGAGTAATTTTGCTTGTTTCAATTAATTTTTTATAGTCTCTGGGCAATTTGAGCTCCCATATTTCACGATCCACCTGAATATTCGAATAGTCAAAGGTCAATGGTACCGTTATTTGCATTATTTAACTCGTTTTCATCTCATGTACGATTCTATTTACTTTTATTTATCTATTTCTTGATACTTTTTAATTCATTCTTTTTTGTTAAGATGAATAGTATGGTAATGATCGAGAAGATTAGTGAAAACAAAGTAGCACCAGACCAGAAAATAGAAGATTCAATGACGTGAATGACCACTCTGCTTAAGGATAAGCAGCCTCGTAATTTACGGCGGTGATGGGTGGGGTTGATGGTGGAGGCGGTGCTTGGTAGTGATGGTTGTGGGGAGGCTTGGTGGTGGCGAAGATGATTGGTGGTGGTGGCAGTGCCCGGTGGACTTGAAATGTAAAACTTAACGGATGATCGTTAAATATTTAACAAAAATACCCAAATTAACCAAAAATATAAGTTGTGTGCCTTTTTATGTTAAAAAAAAAATACGATACCTTAATTGAAAATGACTCTTAAGTTTGGTAATTTTTTTGTGCCATTTTCCCTTTCACAAACTTTTTAAGAAGATAGTCTAGTCTTGTTGTTCTATTATTGGTGGATTTGTTGCATGTGATTGATGAGACTTGCAAGTTAAGAAGTGACCACTACACGGAAAAAAGGGTTAAATCCTTCACCATCATTCGCATTTTTCATATTTTTTCCTCTCAGTTAATCATAGCTTTTTGATATAAGGCATTATTCATAATAAAGTGACGGCTCTTAATTTCTTTCATCCATCATGAAAAAGTAGTAGACCCTTTTGAAGACAAGATTGTGGTAGTGCTAAACGAGTAACTGAGGTTCTTTATCTCCGCGTTATAGTGGTATCAAATGGCAGGGTTAAGATAAAATCTTAGGCAAATCATAGAAAAAAAATGTCACACTTAAGGTCAACTTGAATTTTAGCTACTCAAGTTTATGTTTTTAAATTTAAGGTATTCAAGTTATTTTTTTTTGTAATGTAAGGTGTTTTCGACTTTTTTTTCCTAAGTGCACTTCCTGTTTTTGGACTTATTTTATATTATAGTGGTAAGATCACAGTCTACGACAATAGGGGGTTAAAATGGCAATTCGTGCTTCTTGGGATGTACCAAATGTGACTACTTGAATCGGGAAGATGTTATCAGCCATTTAGCAGCAAAATTGGCTAATCAATATGATATGTGGTTAATTGCGTATCTAAAAGTTATTTTAGCTCAAATTATGACCGGCAATCGCTTTTAAAAAGTCAAAAAAAACCTTGTATTGCACAAAAATTAACTTCGATACCTTTAATTGAGAAAAATGTTGCATACCTAAAATTAAAATTCACCTTAAGAATGATAAATTTTTGTGCGATTTGTCTTAAATTTAACCTTGACTTTTTGACCTATTTATATAATTTATCCATTAACGTTGTAGACTCGCCTATGTTGGTTATAATCATTAATGTGTTGTGTTATATGTAATTTGCGTCAATCATAAATCGATCTACTTAAATCAATTTTGGACAATTAGCATGTTTCGCTGCCTAAGCATTGGGAAAGGATGAAGAACCAAAGGTAGTTGAAGTCTAGTTTCAGTTAAAGCAGAATGAAGGTATAAAGTCTAGTTTTGCTGCCAAAGGTACTTGATCAATTTTGGGTTAAAGCAGAATGAAGGTATAAAGGACTAAATTATACGCGATTAAGAATGTCTAGTTTCACGAATAGTAAATAAACAATGAGAATTTATGTGAAAGCTACAAATAAAGAATTGTTAGTTTATGGACATAAATTAGTAAATGTGTGTTAGGATCGAACTCGAGATCACGGGATTGCACACTTTACGTATGAAGAGTAAATGTTTAATAATTATTTATAAAATGTTATATTTAATTATTAAATGCACAAAACATATAACAACCCCCGACCTGAAACCCGACACGAAAATTAACAGGTTCGAGTTGAATCTAAATATGTTTGGGTTAGGTTTGGGTCGACATATCTAACCCATTTATTAAACGGGTCAGGTTCGGGTTGAGAATAAATTAATCAGGTCGACCCGCCAACCCGTTTAAGATTTTTTCTTAAATTTAAAATTATTTATATTTTATTATATTGGTTGAATAGGTTAAACGGGTCGACCCACAAACCTATTTAACATGTTTAGTCCGTGTAATGTGCCAAGTTTTATATATAAAATGGGTTAAATGGGTCAACCTGAAACCCGTTTAACCTATTTAACCCGTATAACCTATTTAACCCACCAACCCAAGTATATATACGGGTTCCTTTTTACAGTGCAACGCAGTTTTTTATCAGTTTCTGTTCCGTAAATTTTGACAGTTTCATACTTTTGACCTGTTAAACTTTATATTTTTCGTTCCGTTTTTTCCGTGTCACTGTTTTATAACATATACAAAATTATAAAAATAAAAAAAAAATAAAAAAAATAAAAAAAGGGGAAAAACCAGGGGGGATACAAACGGCTTTTCAGGTGAGGTACAAATAACATGAGCCTTTTATGAAAAGTAATCACAAACTGACAATCTATTCGGAAATCACAAGGTTTTGCAAGGTACCGTATCACTTGATAACTATTTTTTGCAGTTTAAACGTGCATACTTTAACGGCCGGTGATCTTATACTAACCAAATATTGTACTTTTTGAATATTCCACTTTTTGGTATCACTATTGGTGTAGATTGATGTTGAAAGGCACATGCCATTTTGCCAAGTGTATTGTGCGTCACTAAATCCGGGTTTAATATGGTCCCAAGATCGAGTTTTCGGACACTTTAGACGCGTACTCTTTGTTACGGTAATCTCCCATGGAAAAAATGTGAAAATCGGTTGTGTGCAAGACCGAGTCGTGGAACGTGTGTTTTGTGTGTGTGTTTTGCTAAGGTATATTTGTATTTAATCAAGTTATGTTTTGATAATGAAGTTATTGTAAAAAAAACTGATGTGACGATCTCTTTATTACATCCACCATAAGGCAGTAGTTTTACGGCACTATACTATATTTTTTCTTTCATTAAATAATCTTCATGTTTGAACAAATTGTTAGAATGTGTCTACTAGCCGAAGATTGCATAAAATATTATTTTCTATAATGTAAAGGCATTTTATGTAATAAAACTAAGTCAATCAGAAGGATTTGTTAGATAATGAATAAACTCGTAGGTTATGATTTATTATTCACCACCATTTATAATGGTAAAACATTGATACCCAAACCCACAAACCGGGTTTGGGCCTATTATCCACTAATACTCCCCCGCAGTCCGAGCGGCGAAATCGCGAAAGCTCGGACTGGAGTAGTAAACTAGAAAAAAACATTAATGTAGTCGACTCGTAACAAAACCGTACCAACAGTCGACTTTAGTTGTCTGGTACCAACGGTCAGCTAAGTCGACTGGTAACACAACCGTACCAACGATCAAATTTAGAGCCTGGTACCAACGGTCAACTTTAGTCGACTGATAACAAAGCCGTACGAACCATCGACTAACAAACAAACAATAAAAAAACTATAACTTTTTTTTTAGTAAAATAAGAACATAAAAACATTAACATATGCCGACTCAATTCTCATACAAATCCCTAAATTATTAGAATAGATTATTCCTCGTATCTTTCATTAAACAATAATACGGAATATAAATACAAGCATATATATCGGGCCTTAGGGTAAGCAAAACATAGAGGCCATGGGCCTAATAAACATAATACGCTAATACTCATCCGCAGTTGTAACGGGAGGCCTTCGAACGTTCAAACTGGAGCGAAACTCACGAAACAACGCAGTCGGAAGACCCTTGGTAAAAATATCGGCATACTGAAAACGTGACGGAACATGAAGCACACGAACCTGACCGAAGGCAACATAATCGCGGAAAAAATGAATATCAATCTCAATATGTTTAGTACGCTGATGTTGAACAGGATTAGTGGATAAATAAACAGCACTAACGTTATCACAATAGACAAGAGTAGCAGTAGTAAGTGGAGCACGCAACTCAAGCAACAAATTCTGAATCCAAGCGGTCTCACCAACAACAGTGGCAACACCACGATATTCAGCTTCAGCACTGGATTGAGACAACGTTACCTGTCGCTTGGCAGACCAAAACATAAAATGATCACCAAGGAACACACAATACCTAGAAGTAGAGCGACGAGTAACAGGACAACCAGCCCAATCAGCATCTGTAAAAGCAGTAAGTTGACTAGTGGATGATACATGAAGCTGAAGACCGTGATCAAGAGTCCCACGAACATAGCGCAATATATATGCGCTTTAAAGCATTAAAATGTGGATCACGAGGGTCATGCATGAAGAGGCATATATGCTGTATGGCATAAGATATATCTGGGAGAGTAAATGTCAAATATTGAAGAGCACCTGCAAGACTGCGATATAAAGTAGGGTCACTAATAGGATCACCACCAAAACCAATCTTGGACTCAGTGTCCACAAGAGTCTTGCACGAGTTACAATGATGCATGTGTGCCCGTTCAAGAATTTCGATTGCAAACAGAGATTGAGACAAAAATAATCCAGACTTCGATCGCTGTGTAGAAATACCAAGAAAATAATTAAGAGAGCCAAGATCAGTCATAGCAAATTCACCATGAAGTAAGGTAATAACACGCTGCAAAAGCACTGTAGACGAAGCTGTAAGAACAATGGCATCCACATATAAGAGAAGATAAGCAATATCTAAACCCTGATGGTATAGACGTATCGATTTTGCTGTGCTGAAAACCGACACGTTTAATAAAGCTAGTAAACCGCTGAAACCATGCCTGATGGGCTTGCTTAAGCCCATACAACGAACGCTACAAATGAAAAACATAATCAGGGTGAGTAGAATCAACAAACCCTAGAGGCTGATGCATGTAAACTGTCTCAGAGAGCTGGCCATAAAGAAAAGCATTCTTCACATCGAGCTGGTGAATAGGCCAGTCCCGTGTCACTACGAGACTCAAGATTGCACGAATAGTGGCCGGTTTAACGACCAGGCTATAAGTCTCACCACAAACAATCCCCTGCCTCTGACTACGACCATTCGCAACTAAGCGAGCTTTATACCTGCTTAAAGAACCATCTGCATTATACTTATGCCTGAAAGGCCACATAGATCGAACAACATTAACATTAGCTGGACGAGGCACAAGGGCTCACGTTCCGTTAGAAATCAAAGCAATATATTCATCTACCATAGCCTTATGCCAATGAGGGCCACAAAGAGCATGTAAGTGGGAGCGAGGAATAGGCGAAGTAGTGGTGGCATGACAGTTCATACGCGTAAGGGGTTTGGATATGTCGGCTTTCACATGTGTGACCATATGATGAGTATTGGTATTCGGAGCATTGGGTGCGTTGCTAGAAGCAGTAACAGTAGGGGTAGTAAATTGGGTATTTGTTGTTGGGCCGAGTGAAGTAGGCGCAGGAGTTGGGCCAGGTGTAGTGGTCTCGGTAGGGTGAGGTATAGAAGATGTGTTGGGTTGATCGGTTGGAGCAACATGCTCATTGATTGGGCCAAGGTGTAGTGAAGAGTGTGGTTGGGCTTGAGGCGTGTAGTTTGGGTCGTGAATAGTAGGTGTAGGTGGAGTGGGCTCGGTAGGCAAACGGTGAGTAAGTGGAGGCAATAAGAAATCGTAGGATGGGGGTTAGTCAGGTGTCATAGATCCAAAAGGAAATTGGTCTTCATAAAAAATGACATGACGGGAAATAATAATTTTGTTGGTTGAGAGGTCAAGGCAACGATACCTGTGATGTAAGGCCGGATAACCAAGGAAGACACATGTCGTGGATCTAGGTTTAAGTTTATGATCAAAGAAAATGTGTGGATAACAGAGGGATCCAAACACTCTTAAATGATCATAGGTGGGTAGTTTGTTGTGAAGTTTAGTAAACGGGATCTCATTATTGATGGCAGTGGAGGAAAGGATATTCAATATGTGAGCAGCCATGTTAAGGGCTTCCACCCAATATGAGGGAGGGATATGTGCTTGAAAAAGTAAGGTGCGGGTAATGTTGTTAAGGGTACGTAGCATACGTTCCGATTTCCCATTTTGTTGGATGTTTTGGGACAAGAAAATCAAAATTGTATGCCATTTTGGCGAAAAAGGTTGTGAAAATGGGTATTGTCATACTCACCACCATGGTCACACTGCAAAGTCTTAATATCAGCATTAAATTGTTTATTCACATATGCACGAAAATTAACAAAAGGTATCAAATAAATCGGATTTACGAAGCAAAGGGTACACCCAAACATAATGAGAAAATGGTCCAAAAAGATAGCATAATATTTAATTCCACTTTCACTTGATATGGGGGATGTCCACAAGTCAGAGTGAATAATATAAAAAACAGATGCAACATTCGACTCAGAACTGTAAAAAGGAAGCCTGGTATGTTTGCCTAATTGACAAGCATGACAAAAAGCGGACAACTTTGTTTTATTACATGAAATGACATGAGAAGACTCTAAACGACAAAGCACATCTTAACTCGGGTGTCCAAGGCATCTGTGCCACGTGGTGGGGATCAATGAAAGGAAAGCAAATGTTGCAGAAGATGATGGTTGTTGGGTGATAGGGTATAGATCACCAGTACTATCACAGCGGAGAAGAAGCCGGTGGGTCTGGTAATCCTTGATGTGTCGTTGTGTGGTGTATATTTTATTGATTCAAGTTTTAAATTTATATTTTGCCGACTAAACCAAAAACAACACTTTAACGGGCAGTGTACTCGATCGGTAGTAGTTTCGTGGTAAGTAGGGTGTCGAACACTTGAAGTGAGATTAAATCTATGAATTTAATTAATATATTGGTTATCTATTCTATGTTAATTCTACTCTATTCTAAACCTATGTTAAACCTATGTCAGTCTAAATCCTAATTCTAACGGAAAAATGGGGTTTTCAGTCTGAGAGACTGGCATGGTTTGGTTGGTGACTACAATCAATTCAAGACACTTTTACCCATGCAAGCTAATAGACAAAAGATAAAAGAGTGGTCGAACCTTATATAAGAAAACTGTATTAACCGTTATTAATCCGATAAGAAAACTGTATTAACCATCATCCTAAGACCTAGACACATTAATTCTGTCACAATTAAAGCATCCGCATAAAGCATCCTTAATTGCTGATTATAATCTATCTTAGGGATTAAGGCAATGGTGATCTTGTTAAACCCTAGCTCATAGAGACTTTACCCACTTACCGCTTAATAGCAATTTATACACTAGTAATCCACTTGTCCAACTATCCAATGGAATCAGAACGTTACTTGTTAAATTATCTAGGTCACCTGCTAGTCAACACAATCAATAAACCATTGGCAATATCCAATTAACTAGTTAAGCCCAAAGCGTATCCTAGACACAGACTTAGAAGGACAATATTTGTGTAACTATAATTCTAGATGTATAAATCACTATATGGAGAGCTATCCCGGACTCTAAATCTACTTGGTCCGCTTCACTAGATCCAGTTGAATGATAGGTCGCATACAAAAGCGCGTAAACAAGTATAAATTGATAAACATAAACAAGCATACAACGATAAATCAAGAAATCAAGATAAACAAATACTAAACATTCGGATCTTCATAATAATTGCTAATACCCGAAGGTATTAGCCTTCAAACATCATAATAAATACAAAAGCAATTATTTGGTCAAGGTAAACTAATCGAGTTAACGAATGATACCAAAAACTGAACGATTACTAAAGTATATGGAATTACACATTGTCTCCTATGGAATTGATAACGTTGCTCGACATCTTCTGCTTTTTTTCTCCTCTGAAAATCAACTTTTATGGTTTAGGTATCAAGAATATGATTTAGCACACTGAAAACTCGTTTTTGAGTTTTCTATTTATAAGGTCTGGAAGTCGGTTGGATACGGCGTATCCAAGTGTTGGATACGGCGTATTGGGGATTTCTTAGAGTAGGGGACCATGCTTGATATCTTCCAGAATATTTAAATACTATATCTTGAATATGGCGTATTGAGTCTCTCTGAATACGACGTATTGATCTTTATCCTTCCGTGGTCTTTGGTGAGTGCAGGCACAGATATGTCGTATCTTCTTTGATGGATACGGCGTATTGGTCTTCAGAATTGTAATCTTCAAAATATCTTCACTTAAGCTCCAAAATGCGCGCCTTTTGCTATCTTTCACCAATTACTCCATAATTACTGCAATTCTCAAATATAAACGATTAAGTAACAATTCTTTGCAGTAACTATACAAAATGGGTTAATAACATAAGATAAATGATGCTATAAAATAGACGTTATTTGATGTCATCAAATATCCCCCACTTGAATCCTACTTGTCCTCAAGTAGCCTTTAGAAGTTTATAAAAATGTATCCCTAAGGATATTTTCTGTTAAAGCATTTATTCGATCTATTACAAATACACAACCAAACACCTCACGAAATAGGAAGATGAAAACACTCAAATCACTCAACTAATCTATGTGGTAACATGTAACTAATTCGCTTAATTGCTCGGTCCAATACGGGAAGAATCACAGTCAAACCGAGCCGGAACTGTAGATACTATTGAATGCAATCTCAACCCTTCTGATGGGCCGGGAAAGCCCAATAGTAAATTTGAAGACTGTGAAGACCAAAATGCCTCAATCAATTACAACAGCCCATTTGTGTGCATTTGACAAAGACACTATGGAAGACTTGAAGGCCCAATCCAATCCAGTTACAGCCAATCGCACCTTGCAAGCCAAAAAACCCAACCCACATTCCATAGCTTATTGGGCTTGAAAAAAACCCAATAGCTAAGCCTGTACCTTATTGGGCCCAATACAAACCCAATGGGCCTAATAGCCCAAACCCAAACCCAATTATGGCCCATTAAACCGTTTTATAAAACAAAAAGACTAAAAGGTCATTTTTTAAAAGTGTTTAATAAAGAAAAGGATAAATAAAAAAAGTACTAAATCTGCCAAACCATAAACCTTATACCCTTTTTAAACCTAGGGGCTTTTTGGCAAAATTCCAAAAACTTTCTTTAATTCTATTAGTCATATAAACAAGCAGGGACCAATTTTACAATTTGTCAAACTTTGCTTTTCTCTTTTACTTATAAAAAAACACAGGTGACCAAAACTCCCTTTGTGAAACCTCTTGTTTTAAATTCCTTTTGTTTACAAAACACTAACAGGGACCAAATGTGTTTATTAGGAAACTCTTTTATAACTGCCACTTGGCTTAAAAAAGAATGAAAAAAGAACGAAAGATGAGGGGGCATAATTGTGTCTTCTCCAAAGATTACTTTTAAACCCTGCAACCAACAAACCGTACCCGCCAAAACCAAACTGCCATTTCCCATGGTTTTTCTTGCCAAACCACCTCCCTAAGTACTACCACAGCTCACCCTCACCTTTCCCCACAACCCACAACCCTATAACCCTATCCCCTTGCAAAGATCACTCAACCCCGTACCCCCTTTCAATGGTGAGATTGATACAAGGCAAAACAAAGGGCTAGGATTGCTGGGATTGCTTCCTACTCTCACAACAAACACAGCCCAAGAGCTTTGAGCTTCTATAAAAGAAAAGAAAAGCAAGCCGAATCCCCCTCACAACAACCACTTTTTTTTATGTTTAGTGTAATTTTTTATTTTAAAATCTGTTATTAAGCATTAGTTGTAATTCATCTTATTTAAAAGAATAGTTGTAATATTCGTTCTAATAAATAGTCTAAGTGTGTTTTCTTGATATTGTTACTAGTTTGAAATTTTAAGTCTCTCATAAAGCCTTTTAATCTTTTTTTAAAACCTGTTTAAAAACATGTTTAAGCTATTAAACATCTCTTGTAACAACCTTTCTCAGCCTTCATTTCAATTAAAATTCATTTAAAAACGTTTTCTATTAAATAAGGGAGTGTTTGCATGGCCTGAAAATGGTCATATGGGTGTTTGAGTTATGGTGTCAAGTGCACTCAGCCAACTTTGGCTGAGTGTGTAGGGTTTATTAAACCTTTTTAATTACCATTTTTAGTGTCAAAATCCGTTTTTGAGTTCCCTTTTGATTTCTGTCAAAATTTGAATAAGCCAATTCAAACCAAACCACTTAAGCTGCTTATGCAGCTTAAGCAAACCTTCTTTGTGCTTGTTGTTGTGTTTCTAGCCAATTTACCAAGCCATTTGTGCTGTCCCTTTGGTTTGACCAAGTAAGAGTCAAAGTTTTTGTATACATGATCTTTGAAAACCCCCACTTTTAAGTCCCTTATTCAGCAGGTTTAAGCTTATTATAATGGCTTATATTTTGGAAATAAGCTCTCTTATGACCCTTTTACATCTGTTTGGGGTTGGATTTGGGTAAAAAGCCTAGTGAGCTTCTGGATAACTACAAAAAGCCCCTAAGCGTCCCTAGCATACCCTCCCCTGTGCTAGACACCATTAAGCCCAACTTGTCAAGCTTATTAAATATTAAGCAGTAGGCTTTTAATTATTTTATTAAGGTACTCATAGGTAGGTTTATTAGGTTTGGCAGATTATTTTTCTTAGATAGCTTATTAGCATAGCTTAATTTAGGCTTAAAAGTTCACCTTTTTCTCTTTTTATAAAACTGTTAGATATATCTTAATTAATAGTTCACAGCTTATCTTAGCTTATTTAGTATCTATAGCTTAATTAGATTCCTTAGCCTTATTATCTGTTTCCTTAGTTTCTTTCTCACTTATTGTGCAACTTAAAGCTCAAGAAAAAGCCGAATAAGCTCTTTGAGCTTTTTAAACATTCTGTCAAACATAAAAGCTACTTTTCTGCTTTATGTGACCCTTTCAGCACTTGCCCGTTTAAAGAAAATGATACATCTCAACCCCTTACAACATTTGATCTTTGCTTTTTGATAATAATCTAGTTGGACCCAACTTTATCCGGGTCATATCTCAGGGACCATATTGTGTCATTTTGAAGTTTCTAGTTAACATAGTTATCCCCTGGGGTTTGTTACCTGTACCCCCGTTTGTCCCTTGTGTTCCTTCTTCACTGTTAGTCCCCAAAGTTACCCATTAGTTTATTTGAATTTAAAATAATAATTTAGGTTAAAATCTAATTAGTTTAATTACTTTTTAATTTATCATTAAAATTTGGGCATTTTCCATATATTTAGAATTGTGAACTTTTTCTTATTTAATTCATTTTTTTCAGAAGTTTTATAACTTTTATTTTTGTCTTTTCTATTTTCCTATATTTTAATTAGTTTTTTCATCCTTAAAAATTCATAAAAAATCAAAAATTAATATAAAAAAATATTTCTTTTTAACAAAATTTTCTTTGTCATTTAGTTATAGGAAAAATATAAAATTTAGTATAAGGCTTAATTGTTTTCTGTAAATTTAGTTTATATTAGAGGCCCGTTTTTAGCGCTGAGAGAGCGTGATTTTTGGAGACGGATAGGAACCGGGGTATGTATGAGCGGATCTGTATGATCGGAGGGTCATTGTGTCTCATGTACCCTCATCCGTGACACCAGCCCAGCAAGATTCAACTCAAGATTCTCTATCACGGATTCTACATTCGATATCTGATATTAAACTTATCAGTTAAAGTATGCAATTTAGAATTTTAATTTTGATTTTTAATTTAATTTAGCATTTATTTTTTCTTAATTTTAATATTTAGTTTCCCGATACCCTTTTTCGTTCCCGATTTAGTATAGATTTAATTTTAGGATTTCCCTATAACTAATTTTGTTTCCCGTAGTTTTTAATTCCCTATTTCCTATATTTGTTTCCCGTAGAATGAAATTAGATTTATTTAATTAATTTAAGTTATAATTATATCAGGTTGTCCATCATATATTCTTCATCATTCATTTCTTCACAAACCAGGATAACTTTCAATTGCAGCCTCGTTGGGACATACGACCCGGGAATATCTCTTCCGGAATCTTTTTATCATTGATTCTTACTTGTGTATCTTCTCCTTTTGTGGAATTTGACCTTTTGCCTTGGTCAAGGGCATTCGGTCAGGATCTGTATTAGGGTTGCTATATAAGTGTGTACTATACCACGAATCAATGTCATCAAATATCCCCCACTTGAATCCTACTTGATCCCTCAAGTAGTCCTTTAGATGTTATAAAGATATCCCCTAAGGATAATTTTTCCTGTTAAAGCATTATATCGATCTATTACAAATACACAACCAAACACCTCACGAAATAGGAAGATGAAAACACTCAAATCACTCAACTAATCTATGTGGTAACATGTAACTAATTCGCTCAATTGCTCGGTCGTGATGAGTATTCTATCATAAGCTTGGCAAGGATACACATCTCCACCACTAAAGCCAAGGAGTAACAAGTTTATAAAGGTAAATATGGATTTTTGTATGGAAAGGCGTACGGTTGATCAATCTATAATCTTTCACCAGAAGTACCATTCCAACAAGGCAGCTGAAGCACACATACATGGCCATAACGACGGAATAGACATGTGTGTTCGATCACATCCCCATTCGAATTTAACCAACGATTAGGATGAAGAATGATATAGGGTAGGAACCTTCTAACTTTCACCAAAAGTCGTAAACCAACGAGGTATAAGACATGCATACATGGCCGTAACGGTGAAATAGACATGCATGTTTGTATGAATCCTTGTTCGCGTAAAACCAACGGCTAATCATCAGGTGAGAGGGAAGTAAATTATTGTTAAATAAAAATCAAGAAACAAATAGATTAAGGCTTAAGAGACAAGTTGCTAAACACTTTTCCTGACCGTTACCATGATAAATGTTGATCCCACTTTAATAGATCTTGAATTCTTTAGCTTGTGTAAGGTTTAGTTATGCAAGATAAATCCTACACAACTATGATAGAAACTTTGTATAATATATCAAAGATTATGCGGAATTTAATCTTTGATCAATAAGAAGAATATGCAATAGAATAGTAATTCTGATGAACACACATATTAACAAACAAAACTTCAATATATTAATACGAATACTCTTAATAGTATAAGGGTTACAAAACCTTGAGGCTAAACGATATCAAAACAAAAGATTTCTAGATTAGATTGATATCAAACTCTATACCCTAGGTCCTCCTTTTATACACCAAGGAGTCCTAACCGGCTTATAATATTTTCCTAAGTCATCATGATCTTCTAAACAAATAGCTTATACTTATCTTTTACAAAAATATCTCATACATATCACATACGCAATCTTTATCTTTTCTCTGAGCAGTCTTTATTCATCCCTTGACAGTAGAAACTCTTTCAGCAGTCTTAATCTTTCAGCAGTTGTAACTTTGTACCCGCAACATTAACTCTAAACAAGCAGTAGTAACTTATACACCAGCAGCATTAACTGTGTACAAGCAGTAGTAACTACTTAGAATATTTTCTTTAATCTTCACTAACAGTATTAACTTTACTCTAGCAGTACTAACATATACTAGCAGTACTAAGTTACACTAGCAGTAGTAACTAAGTTACACTAGCATTAGTAATATACACTAGCAGTAGTAACTAGCAGTACTAACTACTTAGCATATTTTTCATTAAGATTACTGAACAACACTAAGTTTTGCTTAGCAGCAGTAACTCTAACCTTAGCAGCAGTAACTTCAAGATCATCATGAAGTCTTTTAATCCCAACAATCCTCCCCTAAACTTGATATTTATCTTCAAAATCTCAATTTTCTTTATTAAAAGCTTCATTAATCACCAGGAGGATGCTTCCAAACACTTCATTGATTCTTGAGTTGTTTTGTGATGAGCTTAAGAAGCTGATAACACATTTCATTCCAATGATCAGCTTGAAGCTTCTTGTTTAGGATTTCAGTGATTGTAGCAGGTGTAAGGGAATATCTCTTTTCTACCAACATAAAGATATGCATAGACTGCAACCTCAGAAAATGTACTCCACAAGAATCAAATAGTTTCCAAATCAACACTTTCTGTCCTTGTAGATTTCTCCACACGGTATCTTCTACATGATGTTCAAACATTGTGTTTAGATCACCCCATAGCACTCTCTCATAGACCTCTTCTGGTCTTGTATATCCATGCTTAGCTTTTACTAATTTCTACATAGTTTTCAAATCTTCCCTGCTAAAGCTTTTAAGTATCTGAATAAAGGTTGAGTACCTCTTTGAACTTCCATCAGCTCTTATAATTTGAAAGTTGTTGATCTTTCCTTCTTTAATGATCTTCCAGTTAACAATGCTTTGAGGTTTAGTAGCTAAAGGTATAACATTAATTGCTACTTCCTCTTCATCAGGAACAATTTTCATTAAGCTTTAAAGCTGAGTTGTTTCTTTATCATCATCCATCTACCTAAGGAAAAAGGAAAACAGGGATGTGGATTCAGCTTGCTTTCCTTTTTCTTTATAGAGGCTCAACTCTTCTCTTGGGTCTTTGGTTGTTTTTCTTAGAGAGCAGGAATCTCCACAAGCATCCTAAGCCCTTGATTTGCTTCTCTCATCATCAGCCATTGTTGGGTGCGGTTTTTTGTGTATGCCAACCTGGAAAGATATAGGTAAATGGGGAGGTGGGAAATGTTAGAGTGAGCTGGGAGAATGTACTTGGGATAGTTGTTTGGCCTAGAAAACCATGGGAATTCCCGGTATGAGGGTTTGGCGGGAAGGGGGTAAATAGTACCTGTTGCACGCCGGTATTTAAAAGGAGGGTTGGAAATGATGCAGTTTTGGTCCTCCAGTTTTAACATCTCTATTCATATTTCATAAGCCCCACCCCCAAAATTAGTTTATAAAGAACATTTGGAAAGTGACACTTTAAGGCCCCCGCGTTTTATAAAAGAGTTAAAAAGGAAAGTTTTGGTAATGGTAAATTGGGTTTTTTCTTAATAAAACAAGTTTAAAATTGACATTTTTGGTCCTTATGTTTTATAAAAAGAGATTGATGGGCTTTTGTTTTGCTTTTGGGCTTGCATTTGTGTATTGGGCCCATTGGGTTTGGTTATTGGGCTTTTTCAAGCCCAATAAGGTTATGAAGTGGGTTTTGTGTGTACAATGGCTGAGATTGGCTGTTCAAGGGCTAGGATCGGGCCTTCAAAGTCTTCACGGTCTTTGTCAATTGCACACAAATGGGCTGTTGTAATTGATTGAGGGCCCATTTGGTCTTCACAGTCTTCATAAATATACTATTGGGCTTTCCCGGCCCATCAGATGGGTAAAGATTGCATTCAATAGTATTCTTCAGTTCCGGCTCCGGTTTGACTGCTGATTCTTCAGTATTGACTCTGACTTTGACATTTTTGGACTTTGGCCTTGATTTTGCACAGTCTTTTCCATTCCATGCTCAGTTTTGTCATTTTGGCTTGGTTTTCTGTCTTTTTGATGATATCCACTTCCTGCACAATACAAATGCAAAACAAACATATATTTGGCAGTTTTTGTCTGTTTTTGGTCATTTAAGCTCGTTTTTAGAGGTAAAAGATATGTGTAATTAAGCACTTATCAAATCCCCCAAACTAAGGTATTGTGTGTCCTCACACAATGTTATGAAGTAAACACGTAAGCCCCGTTTTCACCATTTTCTTTATTTACACTAACTACAACTAATATTTTTGGATTTTCTCATTTTTTAACAAGTTTGACTTTCTTTATTTATTAATACTGGGATCATAGAATGAGAAGCGCCCGTAGAGTGATCTACGGATGTCCTGACGGATAATTTCATCGTCCTCGATTTTTCACAAGTTCCAAGCTAAGCAATTAAACAAGATCATTGTCGATATAAGTTTAGATGTTAAGCCCTCATACTTATGACTTGTGAACTTTCAACTCCCAACATGGATATACGATTGAATGTGTGTACTCATTTTAATTTAACCATAGGTCAACTTATTTTCATAGTCATAATTCAAAATGAATCATGACTCAAAGCAACAACTTATTAAGACTTCGTAACTTGATTTCGAGATTTAAACTTTAGAACTTTTTGCAACATTTTCAACATCATAATCATAAGTTCTTAAAGCTAGGAATGCGTTGCTTAGTTTGAAAACCCACCCCGTTGCTAGCGTAGTGGGAAATCACATCAACACCTTATTCCTAATATGGCTAAGGATTGGTGTCTTAGTTTGAACCCTCACCTAGACCTTTCTTCCAAGTGAGATATCACGACACATCTTTTACTTGCTCCATAATATCAACTGCATGCTTCATTGGCAAAATTTCAATATTCATGCATTTTTGCATTCACATTTCATTCATGCTTCTTTGGCATTTATCTTTTAAATCACTACAAAATCTCGCTTTGAAAACTCAAGTTACAAATTTGAAGCTTTTTCTGAAAACATCGATTGACTTAGTTGAATTAAATTGAGTACGTATGATTAGGTGGATTAGAAATTCACGGGAGAGAAAACCACAAGTTACTTGTATAAGTTTTTAGAAGAATCTTGCTTAGCACATTAACTTATATTTAACTCTATCACCGACTAAGATGTCAAAATCATGTTTTTTTGTATGTCAGCAGGCAGGCTGGATTCCGTTGGTAATGCATTCACAAACTAAAAA